>JARFIW010000020.1:2680000-2869721 GCA_036346225.1 Platerodrilus igneus
TAGTCTGCAATTTATTGCGGAGTTAATCAAAAGAAGTGTGTTTAAAACAGCAACACAAATAAAACAAACAGAAAAAGTTCACTGTACCTTAAGTTATTGGCTTCTTTCTGGTACCATCTTAGAATGAGGAAGTGCGGCTGCATTTGTCTACGGCTGGGTGCTAAAACCACCAACTTAACTATTTGCAAAACGCATTTTAAAATCGCAACTTTACAGAAGAGTTGAATAGTAAGAGGGCGAAATAAGTAAGAGACAGCCTTTCCAAAGTTATATTTATGCCACTTTATAAAAAACATTCCCAGCAATAAAATGTTAATTCTTCTACGAAAGCAAGCAAAAATATATATTCAAGACAACAATGTCGAGACATTCGTAGAATGCAAGCAATAAAAAAGGAAAAATACGATAATTCATTCCATTGATTTTCGCTGTTCGAATGGGAAAGCAAAATATATTTTAAAACTTCCTAACCAAGCACAAGGCCAAGGAAAGTAGTTGCGTGGCTATTACAAAAGAATAGAGGTTTGTATTATTATCGATCTACGCTACAAATTATCACGAATGACTTAATTAAAAGAAACGACTTTTCTTACCCATAAAACTTGAGCGTGCTCGAACTCCTGCAAATATAACAAAGCTTTTATACTAAACGGTTGTTTTCAAACATGTTTAGTAAAATACTCTATTAGAAATAACTAACGTATTTCAAGGAAAAAGAAACTATTAAGCGGTTCAAGCAACAAATACTTGCTGGTTTCAACAAATAACTATTGGAAATAACAAGCAGCTGTAAGAATGTGTTACAATAAACTGATAAGGCGAGCCTCTAGCTGTTAACCGATAGCTTTATTTCAAAGAATTTATAAACTATTTTAGTATATACTCCACGCACAGAAGGGAATTTTTTCAGGACGGTTTAGTATGTATTATTAAACTTGTTAAGCTTGTATAATTTGAAAATAGCATAGAAGTGGTTTAGAAGAGCATTCTTAAGAGGCACTTAATTATGGCAAATAAAAACTAATGCAGAATCACTCCATTTCAAAAAGTTAATGTAACAATTTTATTAATTTATAAGGTAGGTAGTCTAAAATGACATCAATTAAACAGTCTCTAAAGAGCAAGTCCTGGAATTGCAAAGGCTACACAAAAACGCCATATTTTTTCTAATGAATCTATTCATGCCAGTATCGCTCAGGTTGCTGACTAAATATCGATTCCGAAGCTGAGCAAGCTTGAATTCGAATCTTCTTATTTTTCTGCTCTCAGAAGTAAAATCTCGAATAAAAAATTTACTGCTGATTTTTAAGTTCACCAAATATCTCAGGTCATAGATCGCCAAATCATAAAACGAATTTTAGACCTAATTCTCAACGCTGGCTTGAGTTTAAGATGCCAAAAATCCATGTTCCTTCCTTTCCAAGTAACCTGGAGACTTGGATAGAATATGAAAACATATTCTCTAGTCTCGTTGATCAAAATAGCAGTCCTAATGCTATTCAGAATTTACATTACTTTAAATGTAGTCTTAAGAAATCTGCGGCAGATGCCGTAAAATTATTTGAGTCTACGCCTCACAATTACGAAATAGTTTTTCAAACTTTGATTTCAAGATACGATCAACTCAAATTGTTGATTCGCAATCACCTAAAGGCTATTCTAGGCTTAAAACCTCTATAAAAAGATCCAGCCTTAGAGAAGTAAACGATTCCCTTTTCAAACATGCCAGAGCACTTTGATAATTTGCTAACCATAAACAACTATTCCCGTTAGTCGGAAACCATTCGAAATAAATTTCAGGGAGTTAAAAGTGTGCTCTAACTGCTTAGGCAAGAGTCATATGATGCCCCAAGGTTTACTTGGAGATGGTGCAAAGTAAAGCATCATTCTGCACTTCATGTTGAATTTTCTGTGCTAACACAATCAGTTCAACTAGTCGGTGACTGCATCGTCCCAAACTCCTGTTGCACATGCGTCTAGCGTATCGACCTTTAGCTCAAACACTCAAGGTTATACTTCCTACAGCCAATTGCATGATCCTTGAATTTTGTGATAATTCTCATTCTGTGCGTGTATTGCTCAATTCAGACTGTCAATCACATTTCGTTCGTTCTGACCTGTGCAACAAGTTAGGCTTATGTACTCAATAAGTAAACGTTTTAGTAACGGGAATGAGTCGCTCGCTTTCTTATATCCGTTTTCAATGTAAGCTAGAATTCGATGCACATCAGTCCTTTTACAAGATTTATTTATTGTGTCTCGTGCGAGACAAAACTACAGATAATATTCCTTTGTTTTGTGTAGATTCTTCTAAATTTAGGATACAGATAGCATTCGTTTATTTAATCCGTCTTTTGATCAGCCAGAGAGCATCGACATATTAAACGGTTCTCCTGCCTTTTCTGAAGTTCTTTGTGGAAGACAAATACGTTTAGATTATAACCTTCCAATTCTATAGAAAACTCGCTTTGGTTGGGATTTTATTAGCTGCAGTTAGTGCCAACCTGCCTAATCAAGTCTAATGTCATTTAAGCATGTCTAGTATCTTATACTAGTTTCTGTGATTTTAGGAACTTTATTGGTATCTCACGGACAAGATCCTCCCTGCACAGGAGAACGCTTGCGAACGTCATTTTATTATAAATACAAATCGAATGAGAAAGGGTAGAAATCTCGCCTCTCTTTCGTTCAAACAACTTCCAACAGTGTTGGTAACTACTTTACCACAGCACAAACGCGCTTTCCAGTTCTACAGAGACGTCTTTAAGCTAACCCTGATTTTTCAAATCGTTATGCTGCACTCATGCGAGAATAATTGGAATTTCCACATATGTCTCTGTCTACTTCAAATCAAACAAATGTTTCTTACTATCTGCCTCATCATGGCGTCTCAAAGAAAGACTTTATTACCACTAAACTTTATATGGTGTTCAATAGTTCTCAAACAACCACAACAGAGAATTCCCCTAACACCATACAAATGGTAGGTCTGACTATTCAGCAGGTTTTCTTTTCAATCCCGATTCGTTTTTGAAAATATGCTTATGCTAAATCAAGTGGCATTAAGTAAATATATCGTCAAGCGCAAGTAAAGCCTAGCCATAGATCTCACATTTTTAACTCAATCGACATCTTTTCACCTTGCACAGTAGGTGCAAAAATCATCCTACAGCAATTGCAGTTAGATAAGTAACATTGGGACGATCCCCTTTCAATAAACATTTGTTCCAAAACAATTTTTTGTTGCAATAATATTGCACGTCTTAGCGACCATAAAATGCCCCTTCTTGTTTTGTGTACAATTCCTATTGACATTCAGCTTCATGGTCTTTGTAATGGATCTCTGAGTGCTTATGAATCATATATATTTCTATGTTCCGTTGATGCAGGCGGTCACATCCAAGTTCATTTGCTTTATGCAAGAGTTACTTCACTCGAACCTATAACCATACCACAACTCACACTTAGTTGGAGTCTTGATTCTTACTAAGCTTGCCGACCAAGCTCTAAAGGCTTTGAATCTACCCATCTCATCCTGTATTGGTGTGATTTGACAATTGTCTGGAGATGGCCTAAAGCTATTTCCAATTTGCTAAATACTTTTGTCTGTAACCGTGTTGCAAGTATACGAAGACAGGCTCCAGATGCGACATGGCGTTATGTTCCTACGAAATCTAACCCGGTAGATTTGCTGTTTTGGGAAACTCCCTTCAAACCCTATAAGACTCTTATTTTTGGTGGTTGGGTACCTTATGGCCGACTAAAGATATATCTCAATGGGCTAATTTCAAATCTTCCGATTTAGAGCTCGATCACACGTTTTCTTATTACTGATTTCTCGCTTTTTGAAGTATTATCAGGTCTCAATCGCCTTGAAATGGTCCTATCTTATTGTGCACGTTTTAATTATAATTGTTTATGCCCTAAAGGTGAACGCCAGTTAGTTTTGGGCCGTGAGAACTGCCTTTTTAAAAAGTCTTCTTCCAAAAACTCTTGAAAACAATTTTTATTTAATCAGAAATTACAAGTGGAATTATACAAAACTATATAAAAATACTCTAAGTCGAAATTACTGTTAAATGGATTTAAGTTAGGGCGAGTAGCCTGAACAACCAACAATACAAAAGTTGTGCGGCTCAAGACTGACTGACTATCTTAGGGCTCCCGGTGTATTTATGTTGTTCCTGGCTCTCACATTTTTGCGGTAACTGCAGAGTTCATGTCTGCTTATTTCTTTATTAAGTTTATAAAATACAAAGTAACAATCTTAATTCTAATAATTGCGGTTTTATAACCGACTGTGACCTGCACCTGCAGTATTACTTACGTCTGGAATACAATGTATTACATCCGTTCTCACAACTTGCTTGTGAACTTTCATTAACCTTTTCTTTATTTATCCTTGAATTACATTGTTGCATCTAACTTAAGATTCTTAATAAGTCTATTTAATTATACATATATGGATTTGGGGGATATGTAACTCACCTTTTAGGTCTCTTACTCCAGGGAAATTAAAAATTTTTGTTGGTATTAATTAAACTCGCTCGGGCTGAATAATTTGCTACCAAACTTAAGCTACTTTCCCAAAACAAACTGTTACAGAGAATTTCGTCACTCTTAAGCCTTAATACTTTTCTAGATTCTACATCAGTATTTCGTGAAAAATTCTAAATACTCTTTTGACAAAACATCCTACTATTCTTTCAGCAAAGCAATTTTTATCAAAGCTTATCGCTGAGCGCGAGTACATTCGACTGCTACATGCTGCTCAATAGTTATTACTCTTGTCTCTGCGCGGCAGATTTTTTATTAACTCTGATCGCCGTGTTACAAAAAAAATCGTTCGACGTCGTGTCAAATGCTTCAGGTTTCATTCAAAGTTAACTTAATCTATTACAGGTGACTTGCCTGCGGCAAGCGTTCAACAATCGCATTCGATCTACGTCACTGGAATCGAGTTTGCCGGTACATTTCCCAATAAAGATCGAAAGGGTTGTTGAGATAGAGTCTCAAGGTCTTATATATATTTATATTTTTGCTTCTCCACAAACACCGTTAACCTTGAACTGTTCACGGACCTGTCCACAGAAGGTTCTTTAAATTCGTTCCGACGATTTGTATCCCAACCAGAACACAGAAAACGTGTTCGTAGGAAAATTGTATAGCATTCTTTTAATAAAATAATAAAACTTTTCTTATTGTTATGAAATTTATTATGATCATGGTTGTTACATTGGTTGTTAAGACAACTTTCAAAAAACTTTTTAAAATTTTTTTTTCTTTTAAGGGAGTAATGTTACAGTTACAATGTTTGCTAAATTGTAAAAGTAGTTCCTAACTGATTAAGCAAGCTGACATAACCTAAAACATTGATTTTGCTCTGTTAATTAATTTTAATCAAGCTTAAAGTCACTTTTGTTCAAGTTGTGAATATTCAAGATTTAAATAATTATTTGATATTTCAAATCACTTTGGAATCCATATTATTATTATCTGCTATTGGTTTAATGTTGGTAGTATAGATATGTCCTTTCATTATTTAAAAGAAAGTCAATGGTACAGTTATGTATTCAGTAGTTCTGATATTAATTTGATTTTCATTATTGTATTTTCCTTTTAAATTGATGAGTTTCAGTTTCATACTATTCCTTACTTGTGTATTTGTAATTATAACTTTATAATTTGGATTGTTTGTTTGTATATCCTACAATATAATGAATTTAATCATATTGTGTACTGAATGCTGTCCTGGATTACTTTGTCGATACTAGATTCTGTTGGTAATGAGTTTGTAATTGTTACTGACCTAGGAATTTTATTATTTGTACTAGGTTATCAGTGAAATGTGTTGTTAGATAACACTGGTCGCCGTGCTATGATGCAGTGATATTCAGTTGCATGTTGAATTGGAATTTATCTGGTTTTCTATAAATCATCCATTTTTGGAATTTATCCAATTCACATGAAGTAATTGCAAAATTATTCTGCATAAGAGAATTTTTTGGCATACAGTTAAGCTAGATTTACTAGTATTGGAAATTGATAGTCTAACTGGCACATGTGGTTACAAGTTCGTTTTCTACTTGTGTACTATTTCTTGTTTAATCCTAATCCATCAGGGTAAGTTAAATAAATATTATTTTTAGCTGTGAGTGTTGTTTTATGAAGGTTATTTTTCCTTTTACTTTAGATTTTTGGCTTGGGTACAAATGTTGTATGGCTTTCTGGGTATGTTTTGTCTGCTATGGCCTCATCCAGCAGTGGGATTGCGAATGCCTGCGATTGCAGTGGTGTTACGTTGGGAATCCAGTACAATTGATTTTCAGTGGGAATGTGGTTCAAGTCCTGTTGATGTATTTGGCAGATAGATGCTGCTGTTCACGTAACGATAAGTATTTAAGTAGTAAGTGTTTAATCAGTGTTGGTGTCATTATTATTAGTAATGGACGTTAATTTACGTAGTCAATCATGTGCTCCAATATAATTTCTTTTGGGATTTACAGTAGATTTTAACATTATAAAATGCATAATTTATTTGACGGTAAAATAGTTTTTTGATACTTATTCAGAGATTACATGTAAACTTTAAAGCAATTGTTTCAAGGTATAACAATAGTTACAAGTTCAAGTTTAAGTTTGAGAGTTTCTCATATGTTTTCTTATACTAATTATGTATATACGTTCATTGGTTACAAGTTATAATTCAGACAAAGATGTTAATATAATTATTTTATGCTTATTGAGGTTATTTTCGCTTGCACTTATTTAACAAGTACTTGTCGTTGTCGGTGATGAATTGGTGCATGTACTTACAGGTCTATCACAGTAGGAACCATTGGTAAGCTTAAAACGCAGTAGGGAAGCAACTGGACGATACTGAATTTATCCTTGTCAACTGGACGATACTGAATTTATCCTTGTCAACTATATATTTGGTGGTGCGTACAGGTGCACTATAAAGTTACGACTAAACCTGGAGTAAACGTCGTAGCAACAGATATTATGCGGGCAATCGACAGTAATAGAATACTATTTAGTTTTTGTTAGACATGACAATTTTACAACTTTGCGCAGTATAGGGAATTATATGTTTTAGCTTGACCTATATGATAACTTTTCCCAACCGTGAACGTTAGCCTTATTTCTTTTTTAATTTTTTTACGATGTTCTTTCATCATAATAACAAATGTGCGAATAATTTAATTACAGATAATTTCCATTAGTGCATTCATACAACAAATCAAATATTCCAAGAAAATCAAGACATTGTTCCGCTAAAAAAATTTACTACTGCCACTTATCGCTAAAGAATGGTTTCTCAAGAAGCAGTTTGTTGACTATATCACCATGCCCGAGCTTAACACAGAACAAACTAAAGAATTGCAGTTGACTATATCAAAGTACATGAGCTGAAAACAGAACAAACTAAGAATCGCGAGAATTTCCAACTCATTTTCTGTGGTACCCAAAAACCTGCACGTTCATTGGTCAATCAAAATTTGGAGATCCTTTTACACTCGAAAATTGAAATACACAATTCCATTGGTGAAAGACATCATTCACGTTTTTCAATACAAAAAGCATAGGAAATGGAAGTGTATAAATATAATTGCAAATTCTTTGAAAGACATTCGTTAGTGCTCACCATTGCTTAAGGAATCACTTTGCAGTACTCCCCATAGCCTGCAAAACCTTCAGCGAGCAGCACTCTCTTTAGCCTGCATATTCTCCAACGGTGACGCTGTCCGCCGCCGTACCTAGGGTACGTCATTATAATTTATCAATCAATAGTTAACAAACTACGTATGGGCGTTAAGTTCCGTTCCATACTTCACCGACAAGTCGTTATTGTGATTGCGTCTGCCAACTCTACCACCGGGGCACCGGGACAACACCCCCGTAGAGTTCGACGATGACGCACCCGACGAAGCCTAAGCCACCACTACCACGACGCCTTCCAAAGAGTTCCGAAGATCAGCGAAGACCACCAAACCTCTCCAAGCTGTACATACGTCCACGCCATAATCCTTCATACCCTCACGTTGTCTCACAAGAAAAACACGTATTCTTCTGAAGAGTTCAGAAGACAACCAAGGACGTCTGGGCCTCTTAAAACTGTAAACATTTTCTAACTATTGTTGTTCAAGTTCTCACTCGGTTTCACAACTAAATTTCGAATTTTTCCGAAGACAACCCAAGACTTCTGAACCCCTCTATACTTGTATATATGTTCACTTAATAGTTTTAATTTCATATTATAATTCTTTGTAACTTAAAGTTGTCCCACAAGTACAACACGAAGCCTTCCGAAGAGTTTCGAAAACCGCCGAAGACGTCTGGACCTCTTCAAACTGTAAATATTTTGTAACTACCGTTATTCAACTTCCTATTCGAATTCACAAGCAAATTCCGAAGCCTTCCGAAGAGTTCCGAAGATTACCGAAAACTTCCGAACTGCTTCAAGCTGTTAAAATCATTCAATTTTAACCATTTCACTTTTATTTTTATGTATTTATGAAACTTATAATTATTTTTGGTTATACTTATTAAACAAATAATCACGATCCCGTCGGAAGAGTTCCGAAGACCACCGAAGTTGCTTCACCGCCTACAAGCTATATAGACATTCGTTTTATAAGTGTTTAAGTTTATTTTGATTTCACAAGCAAGCACCAAGCCTTCCGAAGAATTCCGAAGATTACCGAAGACTTCCGAACTACTTCAACAATTAAAATTCATTCAATTTTAACGAATTCACTTTATTTTATGTATTTATGACATAATTATTTTGGTTGTTATACTTATTAAACAAATAATCAAGCCAAGCCTACATGCTTTTAGACGCCGCCCACCCAAACGATAACAAGTTCTCGTATTTATTACACGTTCTGAATCTGCATCAATTCTATTGGCCCTATGTAATCTAGTTGATGGTTCAGTTCATTACATTAATGATGATATTCATTTTCCTGCGGTTTCATTCACCTTTAAATTACAGTAATTGCGGAAATCATTAAAATCAAATAATGTTAAGTAAATGCTAAAGTTAGAAAGTAGTTTACAGTAATAACAAAAGAGCATTTCTGACTACAGGATATATTACCTAGGTCTGATAAATTTTTTCTCCATTTTTCCAGATATCTACAAGATAGTATACGAGGTTTGTCTATCAATTCGGCAAATGGTTTAATAAAAATACAAAGATAGAATACTCCCAGGAATTATTTATATGAGTTTTCAAAGTAATCTCCATCATACACAATACACAGTCGACAACGTTCGTATAACTTCTGGAAACTGTCAAACAAGTTTTTGAAACCGTTTTCGGAATATTTGTCACACAGTTCTTAATTTCCTTGGAATCCGCAAATCGTGATTCCTTCAAAGTCCCCTTAAGATGAGGGTGCACGCTAAAGGTCAGCATCAGCAAGATCGGGAGAGTACGATGGGTGTTTCAAAACAGTCACGCTACGCCGAACAAAAAATTGGCATATAAAAAAGTTCTATGCAATGGTGTATCGTCGTGCAGTATACCCAATTTCCGGTCTCGATCGTTAGTGGCCTAACAAGGCGGAAGCGCAGCAACTTTGTTTGTTGACGAAAAAAAGGTGACCGTCATTCAATTGAATGTATTTTTGTTCCGAGGTTGTACTCGAAAACGAAGGACTCGTCTCCTGTAACATTTACCTAATTCCTCATGGATGATAACCCTCAGTGTGTCTTTGCTAACACCCACTTGTTTTGCTATTAATCGCAGAGTCATTCGCCAATTTTTTGCTGGCAACGCTAGCACACGCCTAATGTTTCTCGGTGTCCTGTTTGGAACGCGGTTTATTTCTAGAAACTCCTTGTCAGCGCGAAAGCGTCAAACCAATCGTACACGCATTTTTTACTCACAGCAACTTGCTCGTATATTTGCACCAACATCTAATAGGCCTTCTTTGACGTTTTATCCACTTAATATTTTGTCGTTGCTTCATGGATTTTGACGCAAATTGCTTGGAAGGCTGTTGAAATAAATGCAGTAGTACTGCTTTAGCAGCATCGCATATTCTCCGTGAGAAGAGAGATCCATACGTGTCCATGCATGCCTGCACATACGTGCTACCTTGTTTCAAGCGTTGAATATCGATGTATTAGACTATTTACCGAATTGAATATACAAACCTAGTAAATCTAAGATGAGAATCATTAAGCCAAAGATCTGAATCTATTTTTGTAGGTCTCTTAAGAACAATTTTGAACTTTAAATCGTTAGTCCTAATTTCTGAAAACTTTTTTGAATCCAATTCACTGCAGTTCTAAAAGGTATTTTCGTTTCTGATTATACATTTTACCACCTTACAAGAAGTTTCCATTGCGTATAC
Organism: Platerodrilus igneus; assembly: GCA_036346225.1. Taxonomy (NCBI): domain Eukaryota; kingdom Metazoa; phylum Arthropoda; class Insecta; order Coleoptera; family Lycidae; genus Platerodrilus; species Platerodrilus igneus. The sequence continues at coordinate 2,690,371 of JARFIW010000020.1, forward strand.
GCACGTATGCTAGAAATAAAAATCCAATACCAAGATCTGACTACCTTTTGGTATTAGTACCAAAATCTGCTGCGTACAGCTTTGGACCCACATAATCTAGTCAGTGGTTCACAAGCAAGAAATCTCGTTTTGGTAAAATATCCAAAACCTATACTGTACTAACAAAAGTGGTTGCCGACTAACTAGTAGGAAGTATGATGTATATATTGGAAAAAGGTTGCAGAATACTGTCGGGTATGAAATAAGTCTTAATTGGGAAGTATCTTGGACGCTGCCTAACTTCGTAAGGTTTCTAAGAAAAACTCCAGAAGACTAACAGTAAGGTGCCAAAACCAAAGATTAAAAGGTTGATTCTGGTTTACAATTTGTTTGCAGCTTTAATCACACTTTGCAAAATAATTGTGAACATGTTAACACACTATTCCACACGATAGCGTTTTCAACGTTACTACACACACGTGTTGCTTAAAATTACAATCACAATCACAATCACAATCATAATCACAATCACAATCACAATCACAATTACAATCACAATTACAATCACAATCACAATCACAATCACAATCACAATCACAATCACAATCACAATCACAATCACAATCACAATCACAATCACAATCATAATCACAACCACAATCACAATCACAATCACAATCACAATCACAATCACAATCACAATCACAATCATCAATCACAATCATCAATCACAATCACAATCAAATCAAATCACAATCACAATCACAATCACAATCACAATCACAATCACAATCACAATCACAATCACAATCACAATTACAATCACAATCACAATCACAACCACAATCGCAATCGCAATCGCAATCGCAATCGCAATCGCAATCACAACCACAACCATAATCGTCAATCGTAATCGTAATCGCATCGTAATCGCAATCGCAATCGCACCGCAATCACAATCACAATCACAATCACAATCACAATCACAATCATAATCACAATCACAATCACAATCACAATCACAATTCACAATCTACAATCACAATCACAATCACAATCACAATCTACAATCACAATCACAATCATCAATCTACAATCACAATCACAATCACAATCACATCACAATCACAATCACAATCACAATCACAATCATACAATCACAATCACAATCATCACAATCACAATCACAATCACAATCACAATCACAATCACAATCACACATCACAACCACAATCGCAATTCAATCGCAATCACAACCATAACCACACGCAATCGCAATCAGCAATCACAATCACAATCACAATCACAATCACACATCACCGTAATCGCATCGCATCGTAATCGTAATCGCTAATCGCAATCGCAATCGCATCGTAATCGCAATCGCAATCCAATCGCAATCGCAATCGCAATCGACAGTAATCGCAATCGCAATCGCACCGCAATCGCAATCGCAATCGAATCGCACGAATCGCAATCGCAATCGCAATCGACAATCGCAACCGAACGCAATCGAATCGCAACCATCGCAATCGCAATCGCAATCGCAATCGCAACCACAACCACAATCACAACCACAACCACAATCACAATCACAATCAAAATCACAATCACAATCACAATCACAATCACAATCACAATCACAATCACAATCACAATCACAATCACAATCACAATCACAATCACAATCACAATCACAATCACAATCACAATCACAATCACAATCACAATCACAACCACAATTCACAATCACAATCACAATCACATTCACAATCACAATCAAATCCATCAATCACAATCACAATCACAATCACAATCAATCACAATTCACAATCCAATCATTCAATCACAATCACAATCACAATCACAATACAATCCAATCACAATCACAATCACAATCACAATCACAATCACAATCACAATCACAATCGCAACCACAATCGTAATCGCAATCGCAATCGCAATCACAATCACAATCACAACCACAACCACAACCACAACCACAACCACAACCACAATCACAATCACAACCACAACCACAACCACAACCACAACCACAACCACAACCACAACCACAACCACAACCACAACCGCAATCGCAATCGCAATCGCAATCACAATCACAACCACAACCACAACTACAACCACAACGACAACCACAACCACAACCACAACCACAACCACAACCACAACCATAATCGCAATCACAATCACAACCACAACCACAACCACAACCACAACCACAACCACAACCACAACCACAACCACAACCACAACCACAACCACAACCACAACCACAACCACAACCACAACCACAACCACAACCACAACCACAACCACAACCACAACCACAACCACAACCACAACCACAACCACAACCACAACCACAACCACAACCACAACCACAACGCAATCACAATCGCAATCCAATCACAATCGCAATCCAACCACAACCACAATCCACAACGCAATCGCAATCGCAATCGCAATCGCAATCGCAATTGTAATCGCAATTGTAATCGCAATTGCAATTGCAGTCGTAGTCACAGTCGCAGTCGCAGTCGCAATCGAAATCGCAATCGCAATCGCAATCGCAATCGCAATCGCAATCGCAATCGCAATCGCACTCGTAATCGCAATCGCAATCGCAATCGCAATCGCAATCGCAATCGCAATCGCAATCGCAATCGCAATCGCAATCGCAATCGCAATCGCAATCGCAATCGCAATCGCAATCGCAATCGCAATCGCAATCGCAATCGCAATCGCAATCGCAATCGCAATCGCAATCGCAATCACAATCACAATCACGATCAATCACTGTCACGGTCACGATTACGATTACTATCACAATCACGATCACGATCACGTTCTCGATCAGGATCCCGATAGATCACGATCGTGAACACCATCACAATCACAATCGCAATCACAATCACAACCGTTATCGCAATAACAATCTCAATTACAATCGCAATAGCAATCGCAATTGCTATCGCAATCGCAATCGCTATCATAAATCCATATAATCTATAAATCAGTTATTACTAATATAAAAATAAAGCTGTCTCAAAATTCAATAATAATTAAATCGCTACTACTAAAGTTTAACTTTTTTGCTTACCAATAAACAAAAATTATTTTAAATTAAATTGTCAGACGTATTTATGTGTATACATGTAGTTCCCAAAAATTCCAACATCTGCAAATAATCAAAATTAATGAACTACTTAGATAGTTAACAAAGATGCCCTACTACAAACAAGTCGCACGTGAGCGACAATTATTATGTATTTTTGGCGCCCAGGAAACCTAACCCGTAATCTACAGAGAACTCTGTGCAGTACTCCCCTACATTTGAGTTTTTTCCAATGCTCCACTCAAAGGTACTACATTGGCCAGGAAGCGAGCTTTTCACCTGGAAATTTTGAATTTTGCCGAATCCTTGCTGTTCGAAGCAAATTAGGGATCTCTAACGTGCGTAACAACAGTCACACACAGGACCTTCATTTTACCTCTCGTCCGAATGAGAGCGTATTTTTTTGAAAAATGCTCGTCGAACATTTTTCAAGCGGATCGTGTTGGGATTTGAATCCGAGACCTTGGGCGTAGTAGTCACACGCATACCAATTACAACACGAAGCTGCCCTGTGTGAAGTACTCCGCAAAAGATCCTGTTTTGGTAAAATGCTGAAAACTTCGACTGTGGTAACAAAAACGGTTGCCGACAAACTCAGTGGAAAGATTGGTGTAAGTGTTAAGGAGGCTTTTCAAATGCTATCGGGAAATATCTAGTACGTTTCATAATCTCGCATGGTTTCTAAGGAAAAGCCCTATTAGAATAACTAGCAGCTGCTAAAACCTGAGACCGGGAAAACGATTTTGTCTTAAAATTTGCCCAAAGTTTCAATCACGTTTTTGGGTAATTCCAAAATAATTTATTACAACAAAACTGTGACTCTACTTTTACATTTATTGAGAAAAAAGCGAATATAAACATTTTAATACACTATTCTACATGATTGTGCTTTTAATAATTTTATAATAGATATCCTTAAGCAAATACTAAAAGCCAAATACACTATAAATTTGCTTAACTAACATTACACAGACATACTATACGTACGTTCTATTAGTTCATGCAATGAATTCTAAATGTTTATTTATTTACAAACTCTCTCGGATATAGTTTCAGGTGGTTTTTGTAGATACCTGATAAGCGATTGTTGGTTGTAGCTAAGACAAACACCATAAGGTGCTTCTACTTTGATTCCGCAACCCACAACATGTTTATCTCCAGCCAAAAGTTGTCGATCTTGTAACCAATGTGCCCTAAAATTTAAATAACCTACTTAATAGGGCATTATCCGAACACTTAATTACTTTGTTCGATAACCTTTTTGTAGAAGGTAGCTAACCTACTCAAGCTGCATGTGATTATTTTGGTAGTAAGTATGAAGTGCTCTAAAAGGAACAGATCCTTTCTTTATAAAACAATTCTAGACATCTGCTGCAAAATTGGGACAGATAAATTAAAACTGCAAAATGAAACTATCTTGTATCCTTCTTCTCTCTAATTTAATTAACTTACGGATTGCTTGATTAAGTTCAGAAACATGGACTTCTCTATTTTTCTTGTCAGCACAAATGTGCCTTTGAAGTCTTCATACTCAGACGATAAGGTCGTATACGCGCCACCGTGATTGATTATTAATCAAAATAAATAAATCATAACACTGTAATAATTCAGAACGAATTACGATGATGATATCATCTCTAATTTCTAAAAACTGCCATAATAAATTTGACAACCTTTGAGTATCAACAATATATGATAAAAAAATTCTACCTTAGATCATAATGCAAGTATCCTAAAAATTATATTGCTTAAAGAGGAATGCCTATCTCTATTGGTAGATTTACTAATACAGAAATTACTAAAATGAAATATGATTAAAAGTATTTTCAACGGATATCACAAATCTGCAGAATGTCTGATATCTCTTCAGTGATCAAATTTCTATAACATATGTTACTATTGTGTGTTATAGCTTTTTTAAATATTTACTATCGATAAGTAAAATTTTACAATACTACAAATTAGTTTGTGATATTTAATATTCTGAAAGATACCATAATTTTTTATTTGATTTGATTTAAAAAGTAAATTTATTATGAAATTAAACGCAAAAGTAGATTTTAAACAGTGAACATCATCATCATTAGGTTTTCAGTCCTGGAACTGGTTAGACGCGTACCTTCATTGTTTCTTATTCTCAACTAACCTACACATTTTCCTGAAATTTGCACAGTCTGCAGCTATCACTATCTGATCTAGGTCTACATCTACCTCCTTTTTTCTATCTCTGCTTGTAATATATATATCCCATACTATTCCCCAAAAATGCTTTAAAACGTATTCTGCTCTTCTATTTCTCCTATCTTTTTTCACAGACATCCTTGTTTTCCTATATTTTTATAACCTATTTGTTATTAACTTTGTCTGTCCATGCTATTATCCTCATACATCTAAAGCACAGCATTCCAAAAGGTTGCTAACGTTTTTCTGTCTGCTTTTCCTACTGCCCGTATTTCATAAGCATACTGTGCTGTGCTCTACATATATGCTTTCACTATTTTCCCAGTCGTTTCTCATGCCTAAACCAAATAAACCTACTACCGCCCCTTCCCTTCCCTCACCTACCACTGCATTAAAATCCCCCGCAGTTATTAAATTTTCATGTCCTTTTACGTATCTTAATATGTCTTCGATATCTTTGTAGATTGCTTCTACCTCTTCGTCCCTGTAGGTAGAGGTGGGCATGTAAATTCTTTCGTTCTTTTGTAAGTAATTTTTTACACAGTATCCTATCTTTTTTCGCATAACTATCTCCACACCCAAATTTCCTTCCTCTGCTCCTGTATGAATTACCCTAAAGTCTCCACTCCAAAAATCCCCGGCCTCTTGCCTCCGAACTTCGCTGATCCCCACTATGTCTAGTGCTAACCTATTCCTTTTTATTTTTAAGTTTTTTAGTTTACCTACTTGCTTCATACTTCTAACATTCTACGCTCCGACTCGCAAAATGTCCCAGATTCTTGTTCTGGACTTTCCGATCGCATTCTCCGAAGTAGTCCCTTCTCGGAGATCCGAATGGAGACTATTTTAACTCCGGAATCTTTTACCCCAGAGAATGCCATCATGCTTATTTCAAATTAAGTACGCTGTGTACTTGTGAGGTAATGTGGTGGTTTCCCGTTGCTTTCCACATCGTAGTAGCGTGACTTAGACTGTCATACCGACCGCTATAGTCTCTGCCAATCTAAGTACTGAAAGAGCCGCTGTCCTCTTTCGGGGACCTGTCTTGGTCTAGTTCCTCACTAACGACCCTACTACTTTGGTTGGACCTGTAGTTTGGCTTTTTAGCTCATTAGAACACGCAAGCCATTTCACCTGTTCTAGTAATCTTGAGCTTCGGCAAGGTACGGGTCTATTCGAAATGGAAACAGTGAACGTGAAATTTAAAAAAAAGTCTCTAGCCTCCTTTAAAAATGAAATTACGCCAGTAAGAACGTACGTATAAACGTACTTTAACTAATACCAAAGTAAGGATAAAATTTATATGTTTAGAAAAATTCTGTTCAGGGCCCACGTCCTAAATTTGGTGACGTTTGACAAAATCTTAATTTGTGGATTATGTGGGGGTTCTTCAGAAGTCGGAATCAAGGTGCGCTACGTTTAAACCACTTCTAATATTATTTTTTGTAATCATAATTATTTTGAATTAAAAACTAAATATTACATTATTTACTTACTTTCACAAAAAATAATTGTAGTTCGCTGCACAAGATGTTGAAGTTTAAAATTACATATATGTACTGTACTATCAAATAAATAAATTTAATGATTAATATTACAGTAAAGTTAGTGAATACATCGCAGCGACACAAAGCCAATCTAGCACTGGTGTTCTCTTGAAGCATATGGATATTACATGGTAGTAACCGTGCACAAAATATAAGTGACTACTAGCATGACAATAAACTTTTATGGCCTCTAGTCTGTCTATATACAGTTTAATAAGCCTTTTTTTTTATTTTAGAATATTATTTTTTCAGATATTACTCGTTTATATTTTGGCCACATTTTCTAAATACCATCCCATATATTTTGCCGTTCCACGCAGGTACTTAGATTTCTACGCTCTGAAGACGGCCCTGATTTTAATAAACGCTGTCAATGCATCAAATAACATAATCTTCTGTAAATTGAACTGTTTTCACAAAGTGTAGTATTTGGAATTATAAGAGAATGTAAATTATATTTTCTGGTATTCTACAGATAATTGATAATAATTAATGTACGCTTAAGCATACATTATAAAGTTTTGGATTAGAAAATCTCAGCTTTAAACAGAGATTTGCAGTGCTTTTCAGAATTTGTACTGTTCTATAATATTATTGTGCTTTTCTGATTTCTGAAAAACACTTGCGAATTTCTCTTGGGGGAAAGGTCACAAGAGTGCAATACCATAACGTAATAAACATTCAAAGATTTATACGAGTTAAAATTAGCATCAGCCTATCACGTCCTCATACAGATGCCGCATCAGACTATTGGTAGCTTAAACGTCATCCTGTTGCTATGGGAAGCGATCGATACAGTCTGGAGCCACGCTTTCTCAGTATAAAACTACCCGTTGATAGTAGAATTTCGCTACTGTCACTTCTAAAAATTATTACTTTGTAAACTCCAAGTGAATAAAAAAAATGGACTGGAGGGAAGTAATGTTAGCGGGAACCGATATAACTCCCGCCGAGTATAGTGCAGTAGCAGATATTCCGCCACTAATTGACAAACATTTCGGCGATTCTAGTTCTAGTGAAGAGGATGCTGATGTCAGTACAGCATCAAACAATACAAAATCAGAAGAAGTATCCCAAGGTGAAAATGCAGTAACCAAACCCTCGGTTGTGGAAAATTTAACTAGTTGCGATATTGCGAGCTCCTCTAAGAGTACTGAATTTCAGAAAGAAGATTCTACAGGAAAGGCTTGTTTACTCTTGTCGCCTGAATCAACACCAGTTACGTGCTCCAGAATGTTTTCATGTAAACTCTGTGCTTATAAAACTTATTCTGAAATCTACATTATGCAGCACAAGAAAGTTCATAAAACAAAGCAGCTCCTTCAATGCGCTACGTGCAAATATAGAATAACTGAAAAGCGCAGTTTAAAAATTCATATGAAGACTCACAGAGGAAAGAAACCATATGCATGCAAGACTTGTCATTACAAAACAGGAATAGAATTCTTTCTAATGCGTCATTTAAAAGAATACCATAAAGACGAAGCATCCTATTACCAAACGCACGGGAGTACAAGAATGTACTAACTAATGCAATACATTAGCAAACATTAAAATAAATCCCAATGGCTCACTGTTACACGTACTCCGCTTAAAGCACTACTTATGGTTTAAAGCATTTAGAAAGAACAACTCTCAACTTCATATGTAAAGACGAGAGGAATTTAAATATGTTTGTGTTATTAGTATATATGAATAGAACTCAGTGCCCTGTTCTGCTGAATAATTCCTGCTTTATAGGTTTAAATCGCATTAGGATAAGTAACTGAAGTTAAGTATTCTGAAATAATTTAGTGCATCGGGAAGACACTATAAAAACTCGTTTATAATTTATGCAGTATCTTATTCTTGTGTAAACCGTTTACTTGTAATTTAATTGAATCGTGGTATGTTGAATCAGTAATTTTTAAGACACATGGAATGAAATTTTTAAGCAAATTTTTTTATAAGGTTAAGATTGTCGAGGCAAGTTGTCTAAAAACGACTGCTGCATATCGCTTGTCCACAAGCAAAAAGGCACATATTCTTAATTTTAAGTTTAGTGTATATTAGAATTTAATACAATATTTAATAAAGTATGCACAAAATTCTCCTTTCTTTATTCAATGTAATAGAAAATATAAAATTTTCGCCAAATTTTGGAATGAGGTTTTGAGTAAGTTTGACAAAACTAATAAATCAGCGTAAAAACCTGACGTCTGTATCGTTCATGACATGTGATGTTACAAATAATTTATCAAAATCTTAAGGTGTATGGTGCTTTTCAAGTACTTGTAATAATTTAAGTCTTAAATATTTTGTTAGCAATGAGAGATCATCCGACACAGAAAAAAATTGGTAATATATACAGCAAATAAAACTGTGTTAGTATCTGAAGTTAGCAAAATTAGACTTTTCCTGAATTTCCATCTAAAATGTAATACCATTGTGAAAGACCAAAAGTTTTAATCAAATCCTTGGGTGTACCTATGAAGGAAATAAAGTAAAACATTTTCACTAGACCTAAAGATACCAACAATTATATAATCCGTATAATACAGTATGAAAGTCAAAAATAGATAGCAATTATATTATATATATATATATATATATATATATATATATATATATATTATTTACCGGTTGTCCGCAATCCAATCAATTTCCGCATATAGGTAACTTATTTTATTATAAAAGATACAAAGTTGGTTAAATTAGCGAAGTTGGGAAAAATTTAAGAGTAGTATGATGCTGTTAAAAACCCACCTAAGTGCTCGACTTTTTTAGATGCTTGGAAAAAAACTGAAATTAAACATTTTGTTTAAACAAAAATCACTTTTTAACGGTTTAATCTAAAGAGAATATAAAAACTGCTTACAATGTAAATTTTTAAGTAAAACTCAATAGCGTATATGATAATTTTAATAAGAAACGGATTTTCAAGCTACAAACATAACTTCACTTTTTTAAATGTAAAGTATTGTTTAATGTAAGCCACAACTAAAGCTGATTTTTTTCTGATTACTCCCATGTAATGGTTCACTTACTTATTTTCAGTAGTTTCTTCATAATAAAGAATAAACGATTTATTTATTTATTTGCTGACATCAAGGAGCCCATGGATATATATTTCAAATAAACAAAAAAGAATCAGCAATTGTTAGATCATATTGGTTGAAGTGTTTATTTGCTTTGGGTTGCAAATTTTGTTTAGAATACTTTTAAATTTATTTGATTATAATAAAAAATGTATACAATCGACGGAAAAATTACTTGTTCCTGTGTTAGTATGCCTCTAACGGAAATTGTGATGCTGCTAGTGATATGTATCATGTAAGATATTTGGGAAGAAGGCAGCCAGATAAGCGAAAGTTTTCTAAATTAGAAAACAATTTAAAAAGGTTTGGAGCTTTTATAAAACCCATTCCTGTTTCTGTAGGAGTAGCGTACTCGACTGCAGTATCTCGGGTGGACGTTGTTGGCTTAAAATTGATGTAGGTTAACACACATTTTTGATCATAAGCTTTGAATTCTCTTATAGTAGTAATGGGCTTTCTAATTTAGAAAACAATAGCCTACCTGGCTGCCTCCTTTCCAAAATCTTTCATAATACATATCACTAGCAGCATTACAATTTCTGTTACTGGTATAGTAACACAAGAGCACGTCATTTCTTCGTCGTTTATATACATTTTTTACTATAATCAAATAAACTTAAAAGTTTTCTACACAAAATTTGCAATCCATAGCAAATAAACAATTCAGTTCGAATGGGGGACAATTTTAACTCCGAAATTTTTACCTAGAGGATGTGATCATCTTTAATAACAATTTAAGTACGCTAAGTACTTGGGAGGTAATGTGGTGATTTCCCATTGTCTTCCACATCGCAGCAGTGTATCTTAAAATGCCATACCAACCCCTATGGTCTCTGCCACTTTAAGTACCGAAAAAGCTGCTGCCCGCTTTCGAGGACCTGTCTTAGTCTGGTTCCTCAATAAAGACCCTACTACTTTGGTTGGACCTGTAGTTTGTCTCTTTACATCACTGGAACGCGCAAGCCATTCCACCGTTCTAGTAATCTAAAACTTTTTAAAGGTGCAGGTCCATTCGGAACGGATTAATTTATTTATAGAGATTTATATATTACTTGTTTTTATTACAAGAAACATTATTTTACGACACATGTCACTAATTAATAAATTAAGCGTTTTATTTCTAAACTTATATATAACTGTGTTCATTAATTTTCGTTCAAGATCCACATATCCACACATTTCGTGTCTAAAAATAGTTTCTACAGTCAAATCAATAGATGCGCTATGAATATGGCACTTTCAGTGTAATGGCCCAATTCGTAATGAAAGAACTGGAAACAACAATAATAAATAAACTTCAATTTTCATTAGAAATCTTCTACAGATACGTCTAAGATTGTGAATGTGTCCTACAAAATAATAAAATTTGATCAATTTTAAAATCGTTTAATAGTTTCCACAAAAATCTATAATTCACCATCAAGGTTAAAAATAATAATAAACTGAACTTTTTGGATATGACATTATGCAAAAATAACAATAAAATCAGAACGCAATTCTACATTGTCGGGCAGGTATATTATAATTACCTATCAGAGCATCACCAAACACAAAAAAAAAGTCAATGGCTATCTGATTAGCGGGTAGATCTATAAAATTATCTGACCTTGAATTTAGACATGAAGCAATAAATAAAGTTAAAAATATTTTTTAAAAACAATTTTCCACAAAAATTACTAAACACAATTTTTAAGAACAAATAAGTAAATTTTATAACAATTACCAATATAAGGATAATAACAAAATGATAAAAAAGCAAATTTAAAATATATATCTTTACCTTATATCCAATACTATCAGAAATACTATATAACTTGTTTAAAAAAAACACTCTCACCATTACACATAAAAGTTTTAATCTAACTAGTACATTTTTACTAAAATGAAAGATGCTGTACATATAAATAATAAAACAAACATCATGTACGAAATACCTTCCAAAAAGACATTGGACAGAGAGCTCAAAATCTCGATAAATGTATTTATGTACATAAATATGATAAAAAACCAAATAGCCCTAACACAACACGAAAACACAGCAAATTATAAATTTGGTTTAGAAAATGTAAAAATTATAAAAACTGAAATTAATCAAAACAAAAGAGAATTTTTGTTATCTACATAGCTAAAAGTTGTACAGCGATTAACGACAAAACGGATATAAGGAAGTTAAGTAAACTTTATTCTAATATTAAAAAATTAATTGGTAATAGTTTAATGATTGTATATAGGATCAAAGGAAAAACAATACACTTAATATTAAGTTCGAAATTATACATTTTATCTAACTTGAAGACATATAGTTTTAGTTGGTTGGAAATACATTTTGCAATAATAACTCATTGTGATTGAGTGCGTGCATGCGTGTGTGTGCGTGTGTGCCTGTGTGTGTGTGCGTGTGTGCGTGCGTTGTTACACCTAATTCTTTTTTAATGTAATTACTCCACCTTATAGGCAGGAGGGCCTCTAGAAATTAAAGGGGGTTCCTGTCTAAAATTCAAGCCCGGGGTAAAATGTATGTAAAGCGGCTTTTAGTACTAAAGGACTCTCTAAAGAGATCTTCCAGTCAGCTAAGTTTCTTCAACTTAGGGCAGAGCAATAAGCCTGGGTCGTAGGATGGTATACGATAAAAAAAAAGAGAATATTTTGGACGCCACCGTACCTTAATAATACCTGTAATGTCGAACAATCCGAAGATAAGATACGGAAATCTTCGAAAAGAAAAAAAATTTCCTAAACAATCAAAATGTATAAAAATAGTACTTACTTCTAACACTGCAAGCTTGGATAGGAACGACGCTCTCGTACTATCTGAAAATATAACCATTTGCGTGTGTGCATGAGTGGTTGTGTGTACTTGTGTGTGTGTTCGTGTGTGTGGGCGTGTGTGCACGTGTGTGAGTGTGCGTGTATGTGTGTGCGTATGTGCGTGTGTACGTACATGCGTGCGTGTTTGCGTGCGTGCATACGTGCGTGGGTGCGTGCGTGGGTGCGTGCCTGCGAGTGCGTTCGTGCTTGCACGCACGTGCGCGCGCGCAAGCGTGCGTGCGAGTGTGCCTGCATGCGTGTGTGTGTGTGTGCGTGCGGGTGTGCGTGTGCGTGCGTGCATACTTGCGTTCCTGCGCGTGCGCGTGTGCCGGAGCGCACCCACGTGCCCGTGCGCGCGTGTTCGTGTGTGTGCGCGCGTGCGCTTTTATGCGTGTGCGAGCGCGCGTGTAAATGCGCATGCGTGTGTGGGTGCGTGTGCCTGTGTGCGTGTGCCTGAGTGTGTCTGTGCAGACGTGTTTGATTACGTAGGTGCGTGCGTGCAAGTGTGCCGGCGCGCGTGCGTGCGTGCACGCATGTGTGCGTACGTATGTGCTGCGTGTGTGTGTGCATGCGTACGTGCGCATGTCCGTAAATGCGTGTGCGTGCGCTTGTGTGCGTGTGTGCGTGTGTACGTGTGTGCGTGTGTGCGTGTGTGCGTGTGTGTGCGTGCGTGTGAACGTGCGTGCGTACGTGTGCGTGCAAGCGCACGTGCATACATAAGTGTCTGAGTGCGTGCGTGTGTGTGTTCATGTACACGCGTGTGGGTGTGCGTGTGTGAGTTAGTGCGTGTGTGCGTGCGTGCTGCAGCGTGCTTTCGTGCGCGCATGCATGCATGCGTGCGTGCTTGCGTGCGTACATGCGTGCCTGTGTAGGTGTGTGTAATTGCGTGTGTGCGTGTGTACGTGTGTACGTGCATGCGTTTATGCGTATGTGCGTGGGTGAGTTCGTGCGTGTGTGTGCGTGCGTTGATGGGTGCCTCCGCGTGCACGCTTGCAAGCGTACGTGCGTGCGAGTGTGTCTGCATGCGTGCTTGCGTCGTGTGTATGTGCGTGCGTGCGGGTGTGCGTGCGTGCATGCTTGCGTGCCTGCGCGCGCGCCTACGCGCGTGCCAAAGCGCGCTCGCGTGCCCGTGCGCGCGTACGCGCGTGCGCGTGTGTGCGCGTGTGTACGCGCGCGCGCTTGAAAGCATGTGTAATGTGTGTGTATGTGTGTGTGTGTGTGTGTGTGTGTAAGGGTTGTGTATATGTGTGTTGTGTTTGAGATGTTGATGTCCGTGTTACGTTTCCCCTCTAGAACCAGGACCATCGGCAGCCGGATATCCCAGTCGTCAAGGAAGAACGCACAACGGACATTGTCTTGTCAGTCCGGACCATCGGCATTATAATTTGAATTAGGGCCGCTATACTTGCGGCCACGTCCCCAATGCTCCACCCGGAGGTACTACATTGGGTTTAAACGCGAAAATAATCGTGCTTCTGATTATTTCTGACTTCATAGTTAATCCACCCTAAATAAAAAACTAAATAAAAATCTAACAAACCTAAAAATCTAACAAACCTAACAAGCTCTAACAATCTAACAAACATAAAAATCTGACCAACTGAAACAAAACTAAAAACAGGGTTGTAAATAATGGTATCCCAAGCGCTGACTTTGGAGTGTACCCGATCAACAAGACACAAGCAAAAATAAGAGGGGGAGGGATCCGTAATACCGAATAGCAGACGCCGGTTCTGCTTACCAGTGCGACCTGAAGGGTCGTCTTAAAACTATCCAAATCTAGCCTACTAATTTAAATTCATCCCTAGCTTTCCCTATCATTCCCTAACTGATTTATATTATGATTACAATCTTCACTATTCTACTTTTCCTTCCCAAATATATACTGCAACCAATATAGCGACAAAACGTCAAACAAAATAAATATGCCACAAAATGCTACAATTCATGCTAATAAATAAATAAATAAATATAAAGTGTAAATATAAAATATAAATAAATATATAAATAAATGTCTAATAAGCGTTAAGCATATAGCAGTGCACAAAAAAGCAAAAGCATCACCCTATTTATCAGGTGCACTCGCACAAGCATTATGTCGGCTAGCGCCATTACACACAAAACGTGCTTGTTAAATTATTTCAAAAACTACTAACTAATGTAAATCAAAGCTTGTGCGAGTACAGCCGCCACAATTTAAGTCTTACCTCCATGATAAAATTCTCCAGCATCCGAAGATCTGGTCGTCTGCTTACATCTAACTGTAACTTCTAAGGGTAAGATGGGGTGCACTGCTAAATTCCTGGTGGGTATGCACTAAATGTTCTTGGGGGGGATCACAATCACTATCACTATCACTTCACTTTCAAGTCCTGGAGGATGTGCGGTTTCACTCTATTTTATTATCTTTGTTTATTTTATTGATTTAATTTAATGAGGGTTTCTGATTTATTTGTTATTGTTTATTTGTTATTATTTATTCCCGATTTTCCGCACATAATTATGAAGATAGGCAGTGATTGTATTAATGGTGTGGGGGTTTCTCGTGCATATTGGACATTTGGGTATAATTATCAAGTTATTTTATTATTATTATTTTTTTTTTCTTTTTTTTTTAATAATTTTTTTAATATCAGGTTTTGGTTATATACATGCTCGTATCCTTACTCACGCCAAGTCAATCTAAAATTTTCCAATCCTCCCACCAACCCCACCGAATTTTGCACGCGGTTATCATTGTCTAATCTCGCGAACCTTCCCGCGAATTCTTTTAAGGCTGTCCAGAACGCCTTCTGGTTAACCACTTCCCCGACTTCCTTTAGGCTCTTTGGCCATGCCAGACCTAAGATAGCTAGTTTGCTATCAGTCAACCCACGATTTTCCGCCTCAAGCGGGCAGTCGAAGAGCACGTGCTCTGCGCTTTCCGCGCCCTCACCGCATTTGCAGCGGTCGCTGTTGGGTAGCCCGAACCTTTGTAAATACGCCTTCAGGACGCCGTGCCCTGTTATCAACTGCACCATTTTGTGATCGAGCTTAACCTCGATCCTACCTCTAGCTTCTATGCTCGGTATGAATTTGTGGGTCAACCTGCCCGTGACAGCGTTGTTCCACCTCTCTTCCCATTGTCGAATTGATTTTTCGCGCAGCTTTCTTTTAATCAAAGACTTCGCTATTGACGAATGTGATATTCGAAAGTCTCCCGTCGCGGCTTCTTTAGCTAATTCATCAGCCCTATCGTTTCCTACGTTACCATTGTGCGACCTGACCCAACAGAACTTTAAACGCGCTATCCTCCAGACGTCCGCTTGGAGGTCTGTCGAGGTGTTCATGTTTGTTAAAGCCGTCAGCGCCGATTTACTATCACTGATTATATAATATCCGTCTCTGCCCGTATGGTTTATTACGTAATCGATAGCCTCTCGTATGGCTACCAATTCGCACTGGAAGATAGTGCACCAGTTCGCGAGTTTGGTTTGAAACCGAAACACCTCCCTTTCCTGCTTATACACGACAAACGCCGCGCCTGCTTGCCCATCGTCCATACGTGAACCGTCCGTATAAATTCTGATACCCATCGCGTCCTCATCACCTTCGACAAACTCGATTCCTCTAATATCAGCCGGGTGCCCCAACTCAGATACAACGATCTTTCTTGCAATTTCCCTATTACCAAGATTAAGATCTTCGATAATTTCGCGCCCTTTTCCTATATTTATTAATCGCCTATCTCTAATCTCCATAACGACATATTCGATAGGGAGAGTCCTACTCATCACCAGGACAGCCTCCGTGGAGGTGGTCCTGTACGCCCTCGCCGCTTTTACCGCGGTTATGCGTTGTACGCTCGTTAATTGACGCATCTCCCGGACTTTACAACCTTCTGCCCATACAGAAGCTGTGTACAGTATTGCCGGCTCAATTGCACGATGTCGACTAGCATCAACGCTAACGTTGCTGCTAGTCAACATCGTGCGCTGGGCTCTCGAAGTAGAAGGCAATTCTGGCGCCGCAACCACCACGGGAGGCCCCGACTCCCCCGACACGACCGCCGCAGACACAGGCTCTTCTACTTCCTCCTGAATCCCTAACATAACGTCCCTTAGGACTACCTTCAGCTGTTTCCCCCCAACAGCGCCCTCAGCCACCGACCTATCAGACTCCGACCGATCTCCCCTCTTCTTTCTGGGCAACGGTTCCTCGTCGCGGTGGACCACCATGCTGACAAAACTAACGACAAAGAATGACACCTAAAACGCAGCTTAAACACGACTTGACCGTTACGACGCTAAAAGATCGACGCTAGAAGAGCGCAAAACGTTGGTCTAATAAAAAATATTTTGTTTAAAGGTGAACCGTACGCAACCTTGTATTTATTTAAACTTCGAACCGCCCAACTAAATATCAAATTTTAACAAAAATACAACAAGCACCAAGCGTGAAAATAACAACTAGAATCAAATAAATTCCCTAGCGCAATAAAAATATCTCGATTCAAAATGTACCGTAAAGAACACTAATTATTTATTTTAAATTTCTTTTAAACCGCCAAATAAAATTTAAATAAACTAATTACTTCAAAATATTAAAATATCCAATTTATAAATAACAACACTTTATTTTTAAATGTGTAATTAACAAATAAGGTCGAGCGCAATCGGAATGTGGTCACCGGACATGACCTTTCACTTAATCACTTGGTAACTGTAACTGTTACACCGCTTAATTACATCAAAATCGATTTTAAAGGAACTTATAAGTACGCGTGTACTTAAATTACGGAAAATTTATATTAAAATTGTTTTAAAATTTACAGTTTTTGAGTTATTTATTTGATTTAAAAAAGCTTAGATTTTTGTTTTTTGGTTATTATTTGATTATACGCGCACTATAAAAAATTCACACACTTTTTTGTTTTACCCGGTTTTTTACTCGATGTACGCGGTTTTTATTTTAAATTTATTATTAAAAATGCCTTTTTAAGTTATTTCGAAATTATTTTTGAGTATTAGTTTAGTAAATTTTTGTTTTATTAACCCGAAATTTAGTTAGTTTATTTAAAAACGCGGATTTGGTTTAAATTACAAAGAAAACGCGATTTATTTAGTTTAAATTCTGTTTTAAAATTTTATTTTACTGCCATGTATTTAAAATTTGATGGCATACAATTATAAAAATAAAACACAATAAAAAGCAAAGCTTCAAATAAAATAATACAACAATAAATAATATAAGCCCTAGATAAAAACTTACTGTTATTGCTGAAGCGGGAGATCGGCAAAAACACGTCCGCTTGCTTCAAGCGGCAACTAGAAAGTCCGGACCATCGGCAGCCGGCAATCCAGATATTGAAAAACAATGTAAGTGTGTGTTGTAAGGTGTGTGTGTGTGTGTGTGTGAGAGAGAGAGAGAGGGAGAGAGGGTTGTGTGTATGTGTGTTGTGTGTAATGTTGGTATCCGTGTTACGTTCCCCCTTTAAGACCAGGACCATCGGAAGCCGGATATCCCAATCGTCAAACGCTCGACGGATATTGCCTTATCAGTCCGGACAACCGGCAGCCGAAAATCCAGATGTTGAAAAGGCAATGTAAGTGTGTGAATGGTGTTTTGTGTTTGCACAGTGCATAAGAGGTGTTTTGTGCGTTTATGTGTGTGTGTGTGTGTTTGTGTGTGTGTGTGTGTGTGTGAAGTGTGTTTGATGTTAATTTGTGTTTAGGTTTGCCCAGGTTACCAAAAGGTTGGATTGAATTAGTATAATTTTGTACATGTTTGAACTTATACTACTACATAAAAAAATTAGGTTCTTTCAGAGGAAAGGATTTGTTTGCTGTATTATTTGCCTCAGGTATGTGTAAGTTTGGTCCTTAAGATTTAGCGTTAGTAAAAAAGAAAAGAAATTCCCTATTCTACTACTTAAAATTAACTTATACTACTACTTAAAATTAACTTATACTACTACTGTTAGTTATTATTTGTTAGAGACAGGGTTGCTAATATGTAGAAGCTTGCAAATTCTACATATTAGGGGGTTTGATTGTTTCAAAGTCGGATGCTTTGATCTTGTTGCTTCTGGTCGTCAAGAGCAAAGCTCTTGGAATTCCAGGCAATCGGTCTCCGGTCTCCGGGACAGAGCCTCGGTCCGAGGAGACGTGGGACTTTTATGTCTCTGTCCGGGTAGTTTTGTTTGTGTGTTTTATCCGTCAAGATAACGTTGGTGGATGAGTGCCGTGGTTTTTTGCGTGAGTGCATTTAAGTGTGGAAAAAGGTTTTCGTTCCAAGTCATCTGGTGTAGGGTCTTGTTTAATAATGTTTGTCTATGTGTGAAGAGGTAGGGTTATAAGTCATTACACTCGAATACTATATGTTCGTGTGTTCCTATTTCTCCACACGTGCACATGTTGTTGTCAAAGTTCATGCGTTCTCTGTATGTTGAATAGGGTTTGTGGCCAGTTAGGTAATGAATAAATCCTCGACTGGGCACCAGGTACTTGGCCTTTAGGCGGTCTTTAATATTTGGAATCAATGCGTATACCCTTCTACCTTGATCCCATCTTGTCTGCCATTCTGCAAGTATGTAGTTCTTTATTTCCGTCTTTGTCGTGGGCAGTTGGTTTGTGTTTAAGATTCGTTGTAGTTGTTGGTTGTCATTGTATGTAAGATTGTACATTGCAGCTCGCTGTATCACTACTAGGTCCAAGGGCATAGTTCCCACCAGTACATGAAGTGCATCATTTGCGGTAGTCCCATAAGCCCCCGTCAGTCAGAGTAAAACACTTCGTTTGTAACATACTGTTTAAATACGCTCTAATAGTTCTATTATTTCTAAAAATAGTTATTTTTCTAGTTTAATTTTAGCATTCTAATTATTAGAATGAAGGTCGTGTAGCATAAATATGTCTGCATTTGTAAACGGCTGCAAGATCACCCAAGTAGCGTCCTAGCGAAGTTCCAGGAAGATATAATCCAAGAGTTAATTAATTTTTTTAAAGGCACTTTACTTGAAAGGCACTAAACATGTCAGATTAGTTGCTATCTATGATTAGATGTCAATCATGTTCTAGGACCCTATTTATGTCAGGGTGGTCGGAAGGAATTTTTCAATTAGCGGAGTACTCAACTAAAAATTAGTTCCGAGATCTACTTGTGTGGCTATCTTAGTGCAATTGGCAGTTTAATTAATCTTAAAGATTTACGACCGGCGTATCCTTTGTCGAGTATGAGAGCTAGGCTAGGGGTTATTTTTCAATTAACTTAAATGTATATAAGGATGTCAGCCGGGGAAAAACGGGGTTGTTTATTTCCAGACGCGTTAGAGTTTAAAGCTGGCGGTTACTTGCAAGATTCAGTGAAGTGTTTATTTCTCTGAAGTCAAGTGCGTGCCGTAATGTTCTAAGTTAGTTATTTCTCTGAGTAAGTAAATAGTATATGTGGTATTACCATGAACTCAAGGCTGTGTTATACAGCATAAGTCAGTTATTTGATTAAATACAGTACTTGTCGACTTCCATAAAATATAACTCCGGGTTAAAACTCAGTTCAAGTAAATTGATCCGTTAGATTATTGTTTTAGAGACCGCATCGCTTTAGAAGGGTCTCCTATTTTATTGTGTTTCGACGGTGTCAGAGGCCGTTAATCACTAAGCCACGAGACTACCTGAGTATGCAAAGCTCAGGTCAGGAGTCACGTTACTGTACTATTTGACCCTTGAGAAGGTCGTATTTTTCCTGGTGTTGATGACCCCGTGGTTAAAGGAGGGTCGTCGCCATATGCAAGTTAAGTAGACTACGGTAGAATTAATTAATTATTATATTGGGGTGGTTTCACCCAGAACTGTTATTAATATTCATAAAATAAGGATTTTAGTTTTGTTTAGTTAAGTTGTGTTTGTGCTAGCCGGAGACTTTAAAAGATTAGCCCCTGTGAAGTGATTTATTTTCTGTCCTGCAATCTTGGTTCATCGCCCACGAACAAAGTGCGACGAGAGCTATTACCGCGATTGGTCCATGGGCCGTTTAATTCCCATGGTGGCGCCCTATTGTAAATAATGTTAATTACTGTATATTTTTGTTATGCATATGTAATTAGGTGAAGTTTTAGTTAGTAGCCATTTAATAAAACAATCGGAATTTCGTCTTAGTGTGTTTCTTTAATGAACCCCTCTCACCGACTGCTGCAGCTTGCGAGGCAAAGTCCCGAAACGTGAGGGTACGATAGTGCTAGAGGTCCTGCCAATTATTATTTATTGTTAATTGGATACCCTCACGCGGTAGGTAAATATTTTAATTACACGTTGTGTACTGTTAATTTTTTGTCTAGGCTTGATTGTGTTAAGACGATGTCCCCACGCGCTCGCGGCGTATGATACCATAGCACCGAACACACTGTTGATGTATAGCCTTACGTAATTAAGTGGTATCTTATAAGTCCTTTGGGCCAGCGTTGCGATGTTTTGCATTGCAGAAGTTGCACTTGCACAGACGGTGTTTATATGTGTAGAGTAATTCTGGTTTTCGTCTAATGTTAAGCCCAGATATTTTGTGTTTTGTATTCTACTTATATTTACATCGTCTAGTTTGATGGTGGGGTCCCTTGTCAGGGTTCCCTTCATCACAAGATATATAGTTTTTTTATTGGTGTTATGGTCATTTTGTTGATTTTGCACCAACTTTGTGTTTGGCTTAGGGCGATGTTAGCTTTACGTTCGATTTCCCTTCTGGAATTGCCTTCAACCACCAGCAAGATGTCGTCGACATATGCAATCGTCGACAATACTTCGTCAACGGTGTCCAGCTTTTCCAGGAGTTCATCCATTACAATATTCCAAAATAGGAGCCCGCATATGGACCCCTGCGGGCAACCTATGTTTATATGTTTGGTAATGCTCTCCGTGCCTTGTAGGGTTACGTACCTGTCCCTGCAGTAGCTCCTGAAAGAATGGTATAGTTGTGATGGACAGTTTATGGTCGTAAGCCTTGTAAAAAATGAAGGCCACCAAAGGTTATTGAATGCACCTTCATGTCCACTAATATTAATAGGACGTATTTTTTGTGTGATTGCTTGATGGTTTGTATTGCTTGGTTTATTGCGTCCTGGGTCGATTTGTTTTCTGTAAAAACCGTATTGTCTTGGATGTACTCCTGTGGTTTGTCTGTGGTCCTGCATTCGTTTACATAGTAGTTTTTCATACGTTTTCCCTAGCGTGTTCAAAAGACATATGGGTTGGTAAGAGCCTGGTTGTTTGGGGTCTTTACCTTTCTCTTTGGGGATAATCACGACATTCGCCTGTTTCCAGATGTTCGGAAAAACAGCTTGTTGTATGCATTCATTGTACAGTGTTGGCACAAGTGTATGTAATAGTAGTGCCGCAGTTTCAACCCAGTCTTCGGTGTATGTACCTCTTGTTTTATTAAAGTCGAATAAGTCATCGGTGGTTTGATTTTACCTTGAGTAGGGTATCTCCCAGGCGTCCGTTTGTAAGTGTCTTTCCACGAATAATTCCCATGACCTCCTCTTCATGTCAGTCAGTTCTTTTTGGTACATGTCTTTTAATTGTCGATAATTTGTTAAGTGGTATGCTCTCTCGGCCGGTGTTAAAGAGTTTTGGTAGCTTTCTTGCTCGCTGTGTTTCCTTTTTTAGCTTTTGTAAGCGTCTTGTCTATTAAATTGTCTTTGTGTGTCGTGTTTTCTGTTGTTTTGGGAGCACCTGCTCTATTGTCCGTCTAATTGTGTTGGTGAGTATTTTTGTAAACTCGTGCACGTTTTCGTCTGATCTTATGTCTTGTGGGGGTACAAATGTGTCCCTCAGTTTGTTCCAATTTGCGTTTTGTATTTTGTATCGTTGTACTTTGTTGAAGTTTTGTGGTGTGTCAAATGGCCTGGTTGTCATGTCAATGGTGAACGTGATTAGGTTGTGGTCGCTGACAGTTTGGTGTTCTAGTACTTGCCAGTCTTGTATGAAGTTGTACGCCAGCCCATTTGTCAGTGTAACGTCTATGTTTGTTCCTGTTCCTGCATGGGTGTTGTATGTGGATGGGTTATTAGGAAGGTTGATTACTTTGAGTTGTAGAGTGCATGCGTGTGTGGGTACGTGTGCCTGTGCGTGAGCGTGTGTCTGAGTGTATCTGTGCACACGTATTTGAGTGCGTGGTGCTTGCGTGCGTACGTATGTGCATGCGTGTGTGTATGTGGGTGCGTGCGTACGTGCGCATGTCCGTAAGTGTATGTGCGTGCGCGTGTGTGCGGGTGCGCGTGTGTGCGTATGTGCGTGTGTGGTTGTGTGTGTGTGTGCGTGCGTGTGTGTGTGCGTGTGCGTGCGTGCGTGTGAACGTGCGTGCGTACGTGTGCGTGCAAGTGCACGTGCATGCATAAGTGTCTGAGTGCGTGCGTGTGTGCGTGTACACGCGTGTCGGTTTGCGTGTGTGAGTTAGTGCGTGTGTGCGTGCGTGCTGCTGCGTGCATTCGTGTGCGTGTATGCGTGCGTGTGTGCGTGCTTGCGTGCGTGCATGCATGCCTGTGTGGGTGTGTGTATTTGCGTGCGTGCGTGTGTACGTGTATGCGTGTATGCGTGAATGCGTATGTGCGTGGGTGCGTGCGTGCGTGTGTGTGTGCATGATTGCGTTGGTGGGTACCTGCCTCCGCGTGCGCGCTTGCAAGCGTACGTGTGTGCGAGTGTTCCTGCATGCGTGCTTGCGTCGTGTGTATGTGCGTGCGTGCGTGTATGTGCGCGTGCGTACGTGCGTGTGTGTGCGTGTGCGCGCGTGCGTGCGCGATTGCGCGCATGCGTGCGTGCGTGCTTGCCTGCGTGCGCGCGCTTATGCGCGAGTGCGAGCGCGTGTGAGTACGTAGATGTGGATGCGCATGCGTGAGCGTGCGTACGTGTACCTGTGCCCGTAATTGTGTGTTTCTGTGCGTACGTACGTGAATGCATAAGTGCCTGAGTGCGTGTGTGCGTTCGTGCGTGCGTGCGTGCGTTCACGCGTGCGTGTGTATGCGCGTGTGTGCATATGTGCGTGTGTGCGGGTACGCGTTTGTGCGTGTGTGCATGTGTGCGAGAGTGTGTGTGTGTGCGTGTATGCATGCGTGTGTGCGTACGAATGTGCGTAAGTGCCTGAGTGCTTGCATGCGTGTGTGCGTACGAACGTGCGTAAGTGCCTGAGTGCTTGCATGCGTGCACGCGTGCGTGTGTGCGTGTGTGTGTGCGTGTTGCGTGTGCGTGTGTGCGTGTGTGCGTGCGTGCGTGTGCGTGTGTGCGTGTCGTGGTGCGTGTGTGCGTGTGTAGGCGTGCGTTTGAGTGCGTGTGCGTGCGTGTGCGTGTGGTGCGTGTGTGCGTGTCGTGTGCGTGTGTGTCGTGCTGTGCGTGTGTGCGTGTGTGTGTGCGTGTGCGTGTGTGCGTGTGTGCGTGTGTGTGCGTGTGCGTGTGCGTGTCGTGTGCGTGTGCGTGTGTGCGTGTGCGTGTGTGCGTGGTGCGTGGCGTGTGCGTGTGTGCGTGTGTGTGCGTGTGCGTGGTGCGTGCTGCGTGTGTGCGTGTGCGTGCGTGTGTGCGTGTGCTGTGTGCGTGTGCGTGTGCGTGTGTCGGTGCGTGTGCGTGTGCGTGTGGCGTGTGTGCGTGTGCGTGTGCGTGTGTGCGTGCTCGGGTGCGTGTGCGTGTGCGTGTGTGCGTGTGTACGTGTGTGTGCGTGTGTGTGCGTGTGTGTGCGTGTGTGCGTGTGTGCGTGTGTGCGTGTGTGTAAGTGCGTGCGTGCGTGGGGTGTGTATATGCGTGTGTACGTGTGTTCGTGTGTAGATGTGTTCATGTGTGCGTGTGCAAGTCTGTGCGTGTGTGCGTGTGTGCTTGACTGTGGTGCTAATAAAGTATTTGTAAACAGTTACGGTTGGGAAATCCTTCATAAACTAAGAGTAAAACTTGACACCTCTTATAGTACTTCATGTATTGTTGCTGATGGTCATGAATCCACTTCTTTAGGTATTGCTACTGTACCTATTAAGCTTCAAAATATTTCACGAATATTTGATTTTTATGTCATGCTTCATTTACGTCATACCTTGGTGTTAGGTCTAGATTTTTCGTACCGTATGGCAATTGTTCCAGATGTACCTAAAAGGCAATTGCAATTTTCATCTGAAATTTTGTCTGGTCCTGTTCTGAATGGTATTCAGACTGAAGAAGTTTTAACTATAATGAAGGCAATTCAACTTAAACAATTGATTAATAGATATTTTAATTTAATTGAACCTAATGATATTGATTGCACTGTAACAAAATTTTTGTTACATTAAATATCTCTAAAGAAAAACATTTCTAGCCGTTGTTATTTTACGAATTTGTCATTTAGCGTGAAATCGTTAAATAGATTAATTTGTTATAAGTAAGTACATCTCGTTCCTTTTTACATTATTTTCACCTATACGGAGTATTTAATAGTGACTCCTACGCTTTTGATATCTGCAAATACCCAGAACGTAACTTGAGTTGCATAAGCTACAGGCGTTCTGAAGTCCACTTGTGCAATTGCTAGACACAACGCCTGCGCGTAAGGTGACGCGATAACTAGGGTGTTGGCAAGGAAGCGAAAGCAGCCATCTTGCAAGCAACTACGAAGAAGTACGCTTCGTTTGAAGATGGAGAATTTTGTTTGCAAGTGGGAGCTTAGAATAGCTCTACCATCGTAGAGGGGCTAGAGGTTGCCGCGCGGAGGCGTAACAAAAGAGCTCTTGTGATGCCGCCCAGACAACCTAGAGCAACAGTAACAACACGTGATGAGGAAGTCCATTAGTGGTAAGATTTGTGTAATAAAACAGCATTATATAAAACTAATAGATGGTTCAATTTCCCTAGCACATTTAGGTAGACACCTTTAAGTATGTTTGTATGAAGGACAGGATTTTAGGAAACACGTTTGACAATAAGATTGGAACTTGGTCATGTATTATGGGATTACTTATTTTGAAGCTGTCCGAGGGGCTGCATCTAGTAAAGACATATTTCGTACCTTTCTAAATTCCCAGGAGATGGAATGTTATGTGTTTTGGTTGGTCTAGTGCATTTACCAGCATCACCGTCGAGTAATTAAGACAAAATCAATCAGGTACTTATAAAACTATTTACTGAGAATTAATTTTACGTACTAATTACGGTCAAAGCTTTGATTTAACATTTACCAAATCATAAGAAACTTTTGTTAAGGAATGTAAATGTTAAAATTTTTTTGCAAGATATGTTTATGCTCAAATCCCACGTAAAATTCAGTTTGAGAATTATACCCCAGAAATTTAATAGGTCAAATACTTTTTTGTTCAGAACTAAATTTATTCATAAGAGGAATTTTTGAACTTTTAGATTAATTAAATTAAGGTTTTATTCAAGGCACGTAAGTAATGCACATGTTAATTGAGAAAAATAAGTATAAAGTCCACTTTTGATTGAAAGATGTTTACTTGCAATATGTTATGTGATTAGTAGAATATCTATGCTGCTTCTAACATATGTTGAACTGACTTTCTTTAATTTTATATAATGTTCGAGCCATATGAACTTTTTATGTAATAAGTTCTTTAGAGAATTTTTGTAAGCCAGAACAGATCTGTTTTATGGATGTTTAAGAACCCGACTGTATTAAATAATTTATAAATGCTAAGATCTCTCTATGTAGAGAAACAAATTCAGAGATTTTTGAAACTTACTTTACGTTGATTATATTGATTATAGAGAAACACATTAAGAAATTTTTGAAACTTATTTTATATTGATTATTAAATTTTTTTATAAATAATTTTTGCAACAAAAGAGAATTACATTTAAATTATACTTTGAATTAAAACTTTCGTCTTTTTATTTCACTGATTGAAATTAACGTTGTCCAAATTAGATAAGCAAAATTTTGAATGTGGAACTTAGAAAAAAGTTGATACAGTACCAGGTAATAGAAACAGAGTAAATAATTTTCAGTAGAGAATATTTTCATAGGTAAAGTGTTGTTGTTGAGATTTTGAATTCAAGACAGTCGATCTATAAAGACTGAAATATTTTGTTGTCGTAAGACACAAACAGTGTCTTATATTTTATTTTTTTGTGTGACATTTTCTTGCAGGTCCGATATCGCAGAAGCTGGAGCAGAGGTCCAAGAGGTTTCCAGAGGTATTGCTTATTTTGATTTGTATGCTTTTTGATAGTCATTATATCCTATAGGTTTCTGCGTCTTCCTGTGGCATACTTTAGTTTTATTTATTGTCTATATAGATGCAGTGGCGCCCATTTCCTTTTTTTGGTCCCGTTTGTAGTCGAGCCCACCCTATATCCACGCCCAAACTCATTGCTCACCCTTGGGGTAATTTCCAGACTAAGCCGCGAATAAAGTAAAGCTCGTGAGTCCACCGAGGGTTTGTTCACTCCATAATTAAATTAATAAAAAAAGGGTAAAGTTTCACTTAAGTTTCACTGGCGCACAACGTGTGAGGCTCGATTTTGTTGGTGCTCGATTTGTAAAAATAAATTATTTCAATATCACTTAATGTGTTGGTTTAGTTGGTTAACTCAAAATTAATTTGGCTATAAATTTTCATAGGATTTATATCGTGTCTGGAACCTCAAGTCTTTTAAGTGTTAGTTATTTGAATGTCCCAACAAGTTTGATTCGCATTAAAGAAATATTTTGTCATAGTGTAACAATTTTATTTCTGGGTTGATAAATCCCTTCATTAAATGTACGAAAATAATAAAACACCTTTATTAAGTAAAGTCGTAATACGTTTAACAATTCAAATATTACATTAAAACAGCATCTTAGTTCGTTAGTCTATGTGTTTTGGATGTCGGTGTATTCCACAGTCAGTCGCAGGCGCGTTTAAAGGTGACACCCCCCCTTGGATCATCGGATCGTCCGAGAGCGCGTGATAAGCACTCGGCCATAGGTAGAAGAAGCAGCAGTATGTATGCGAGGACGATGGCCAGTAACCTGCGTATCAATTTGAATAAGTGAGCACATTTTCTGAATAGCGGTTGGTATAGTATATACGATATTATCTTATTTAATTTGGAAAATTTGTTTAGCGCAACGAGGATCTAAGCGACAAGAATGTAGGCGACAAAATTTAGGCGATAAGAATTTAATTTACAATCTACAATGCAGTTAGAACTTTGAATACTAGAATCGACGTAAGAAAACCACTTCATTTTACAATGTGTATTTAGAAGATGGAAAGCTGATCTAATTAATAGAAGATCGTTTGTTGCTCCGAGCGAAGATACTACTTTGGTAGAATGAAAGCTGTAAATTCCGCATGGTGATACACTTCCTAATCCAGTCTAGGAATGCAGTTTTGTTTGGTTCGTAGTAGCTTTAAGAAATTCTTTTGTGTTTCACTCTAGAAACGCGCTATTTTGTTTCGATACGTAGAAGTACGACTTTGTTATTCACTTCATCTATTGCTAAGCTGGATTTCCCAGTATCAAACTTAAAATTCACTTAGTTGATTTTGTAAGAAACAACACGTTGCTCCAGTATAAAATAACAGGTGTACCTACGTCACTTGTTTGTTTGAAATATGTTGTTGACACATGGATCCGTGATAGCAGCTGCTTAGCACTGCGCTATTACCACCTTTGAAAACAAGAATAATTTTTGTAAACTTTTTCATTTTAAACTGAACTTAGTACATTTAATTTAAAGAGAAAATTTGTATTTTAATTTTTATAATGTAAATGACCTAAACAGATCTGAGTGGGTTAGAGAATTTTTGCGTAACAAGTTACACCTTGTTGTAATATATTTGATCATGAATAAGGTTGATAAACCTTACTTTAAACTAACAAAGTAATTCAAGTTTTTATTTAATTCTGTTGCATTGAATTTTATTTAAAGAAAAAGAGATTCTTTTTAGTAAATTATTAATCCAAGCTTAAGGTTTTTTATTTTGATCAAGTGTGATCAAACCTAACCACCGAAAAATTAATATCTTTAAGAGTTGAACTTTGATGCCACCCTTATATAGAAAATATTTTTTTATATATTTCTTTAGGTATATTTGCGGGACACAAACAGTGCTCCCATTCTATGTTGATTTAATTATTTTACTTTCTTACCGGAACAGCGTCTTATTCTGTTAAGACAGTTTTTGTCAGCGAAGGTGATCTTTTTTTCTTTGGGTCTCCACGTCCGCCCTTAGAAATATGCCATGCCATTAACGTGAATCAATCCGGACTTGGTGGCGCCTATTTGTTTTAGTTTGAGTATGATCCCCCAACAGATTTCGACTTACCCCCCCATTTCTCATAGCTCTGCTCCAGGAATAGACCCCTAGTTACGTCGGAAGACTTCGTTTTGCTGACCCCCAACTTCTAGAGTCAGATATAGGTATTAAGAAGAGAACGCTAGTTAAGCCCAATTAAGGAAAAATGTAACACTGGCGCCGGCAACGTTTGGGGCTTCGAAATTTGGTTGTTCAAAATTGTTTTGCCTCAAGATTTGTTTGCTCATCGTTTATTTGATATTAAGGTTTGGTTGTTTAAAAGATTGGTTGAAACGTTAAACCACAGTCAGTCAATTAATTAACTTAGTCAAATTTATTTTTAACTTTCATTCCGTTTTGACCCAATATACTTTTTCTTGATATTGTTTTGGCAAAAATTACTTTACCAAATACACCTTTTGACTTTTACCTTTAGTAGCCCGAATTTGTTTTGATAATTTTTGTAAGGTACACATCATTTAGATTTATAGGTTTGATTCCATTAGGCTTGTGTAATCATGTCGAAAAAATTCCAAATTGTTTGTCTACTTAAAGAAGAATTGGAGTATGAACTGAAAATTAGAGGAGTAGTGAGTGAGAGGCCAGTCTTGGAGAAAAGGAAAATTTTAGGAAGATTGTTAGCTAAAGAAATAGATAAGCCTGGTTGTTTGATTGATCTTTCGTGTTATGAAGTAGACTTTGCAACGGAAAGTAAAGAAATTTCTGTTTCAGTCGAGTCAGTTCGAAATGTTTTGTCCGAATTTGAAGGTGATTCATCAGACTCAATTTTTAGGAGAGCGTGTTCCAGGTTAAACCACCTTTCGGGGCGAGTTAAGCGCATGAAAATTCCTTCAATAAATTCTGAGGAAGCAATTAAGTTCAGAAATGAGACCGTAGCAACAATACTAACCATTGAAGCTGAGTTATATGATAAAATCAATAAAAGTACAGAGTCTACCTATTTGGATCGGTCTGTTGTAGTATCTCCTTCAGTTGCTAGTGCACCTACCCATTCGATTTCGTATATAACGCCTTCCTTACCTATAGGCTCATGGCCTGTAAAATTCTCAGGTGATCCCAAACAACTATATTCATTTTAGATAGAGTTAGTGATTTAGCACAATCCGTAAGGTATCCGAAGCTGATTTATTTGGATCAGCATGTGAACTTTTTGGGTGACGCTTTAATTTGGTTTAGGACAGTAAAAATTCATTGAGAGACTGGAACTCTTTGTTAGAACGTTTAAGGGAAGATTTTCACCCGGTTTTTCAGATGATGACATTTGGGAAAAATCAGACATCGTCGTCAAGGCAAAGACGAAAGGATTATTTTATTTGTTGCGCATATGCAAACTTTGTTTAGTAGACTGACTAACGAGCCAGCAGAAGTCACTAAAGTTAAGATGATAAGAAGAAATTTGATCCCTGAATATATTTCAGCACTTGCATTGTCGGACATCCAAGATGTGTCTACCTTAGTAAATTTGTGTAAAAGGTTAGAAGAAGCTTCTTTGATAAAACTAAACTTGGTTTCTGCATCTTCTAGTAAGCCTAACAAGATTTGTAATCCTTCTAAGCATCCATTTGAGACCAAACATCCGGTGTTGAATGAAAAAATTTGTGCTGTTAAGAGTAGGGTGTTTCAAAATAAATTAGTTAATCCTCAAGCAATAGTAGCGGATAAGAGTTCTTTGGAGTCTTCAGGTTGTAATTCTCTTAGTCCCGATAAAAGAAATAATTTTGTTTGTTGGAATTGCTCCCGTAGTGGACATTGGTTTAGAGAGTGTAGAGCAACCAAAAAGATTTTTTTGTTTTGGATGTGGTCGAAAAGGCGTTAAGGCGAGGTCATGTCCACAATGTTCAAAAAACTAGTAAGGCGGCGGGAGCATAGTGGTCGGCACCCTGTTCCGCGTAATAAGGCTACAGTTATGAGTAGGGCATAATTGGCAATCCTGGAACCTCATTTGCTCCCAAAACCCTCATTTGCTCCCAAATTTACATGTAAAAACCCACTATAAAGTCTTATTTTAGGAATCTCCTCCACAAAGAGATGAATCTCCTCCTTGTGGACCTCCTTGTGGGAGTTTTACCCCAACCATCCCTAACCTAAAAATCGATAACCTAACCCCTAAAATTTTTGAGATACTTCTCGGTGCCTATTGGCACCGCACCCACGAGATAAACCTATCTTGTTTGGTATTAATTAACATTAGAATTTTCTCAGCTACCCAAATTTCTAAGAATTTTTTAGATAGCACCATCCCCAAGGGAGCTACCCCATTTTTAAGATTTTTTACCTGTAGCGACTTTTGAGCGTCCTTAAACATTTTTTAGTCATGCGATACATCTTGTTAGTCTAGAATTTTACGTACAACCCGAATCTGTAAACAGATTTGAAATCGAACCACGCCCTGCAAAGTTATACCCCTTTAAAGTCCTGATCTTCTAAATTTTGCTCTTTGCTCCCACATCTGAACCAAATAGTTTTCTTCGACTAGCCATTGCATCTTTCGAGATAAACCTATCTTGTTTGGTATCAATTAATATTAGAATTTTCTCAGCTACCCGAATCTTTAGGAATTTTTTAGATTGCACCATCCCCCAAGGAGCTACCCCAATTTTAAGATTTCTTACCTGTAGCGACTTTTGAGCGTTCTTATAAATTTTTATACATGCGATACATCTTGCTAGTCTAGAATTTTACGCAGAATTCGAATCTGTTTACAGATTCGAAATCGGACCACGCCCTGCAAATTACACACATACCCTCTGCGAGATAAATCTTTCTCCACATTTCCACCCACGAGATAAACCTACCTTGTTTGGTATCAATCAATATTAGAATTTTCTCAGCTACACAAATCTCTTTAAATTTTCACATAGCACCATCCCCAAGGAGCTACCCTGATTTTAAGTTTTCTTACCTGTAGCGTCCTTATAAATTTTTTATACATGTAGCACATCTTGTTAGTCTAGAATTTTATGTAGAATCTGCAAACAGATTTAAAACAGGACCACCCTTACCATTTTACACACACCTTTAAATTATAAATTTCCTGCAACTCACACCTAAAGAAAATCTAAAACAATTCTTAAAACTTTTATTACAAACAATTTTTACTAATACAGTTTAAATTTGTAAACAACATTTCTAAATACATATTTACAATTTTTTATTTTTAACCTAGAACTCATATCGGGCTATACTTATTAATATTTATTTCTAAATAGAGCACCTTTTCCAAAGACCATCCGGACCCGCATGTTTCAAATTCCTCTGATTTTGTTCTTATGGTTTCGCTTAAGACCTCGTACATATTTTCCAGATTACTAGAAGACGTTATAACCACATTTTTTGTGTTAAAGAATTTCACATCGGACTTCTCTTCCTCCATTTTGGTATAAACGCCGTAGAGTTCGCAATAGACTTTTATTGCTGTATGTTGTATTCTTTTTTCATTTATTAATCGAATAAATCGCTCTTTCTGCTTCCAAAGAAACTCGGGCACTCCATCGTCGACACTGGCGTTCTTTATGCGATAGCTAGCCATGCGGTTGTTAAACGCAGTGCTAACCATTTCTACGCCATCGTCGTTAGTAGTGATAACTGTTGCATTTTTATGTTTGTTGCTCCGTAGATGACTGGGGTATGCAGACTTTAACACATCCATGTCGCATACTTTACACATAATTCGTGGTTGTTTCGTACAAGGTCCTTTAACAGCTGGCGGAGCTGAACGTTTACGGCTTAATGACATACCGTGCTGTTTTTCCTTGTGTCGCTGTAAGTTGCCCATTCTCGTAAAAGCGATACCGCAAGACCCACAGTTAAAGAACTTTGCTGCTGACGGATGTATAAGCAACGCTGGACGATGTTACACCACGACATTTGTTCTGGTGTCGTTTGAGACATCCTCCTGGTAAAGTAGACGTCACAGGGCTCGCATTTAAAAACGTTTGCAGATACCATTTTAGTACAAAACAAAATCCGCACTATAAGACTTGACTTGTAAGCGAACTAACTTATAACTAAGGAGTTTACTCTTGCGCACCTGCTTTATATACCCTATAGAATGCAAACCGAAGGTTTCGAAGATACCCGAACGAAGTTGAGGATTCAGCGGGAACTAAATGACGTCATAATCCTCGCTGCTCGTCCAATACATTTAGCGCCAATGCATACACCTGGTTCGCTTCGTCGATGGTGCGAATGCTGTTAGTAGAAACACCGGAAAACGTCTTCCATGTTATACGGATCGCGTGCATATTAAAAATCCAAAAGGGTGGTAGCACACGCACACAAATTGTGTGCAAGTCGTGCTGTAGAAGATGCAGTGCTACTATAACCAAAAACACTTTAAACCTTTGCTAAGGAATACCAAACTTGTCTACAGGATACTTACAACAATTTAATTTTAAATAACTTCTACGTCATATTTTAGGAAATGGGGGCTTGAATATTTTCCAAATGAATCACCAAGCGAAAGTATATGCTTAACGGTATTAGAATTACCCATTAATTTCCTATTTTTACGACCGTGGTTAATTATAGATTGAAATTTAATTTGTGCACGTTCGAGCTTCTCGTAAACTAACATATTTTAGAGCAACAATGCGCTGTATAATACATGCATACCCCTTCGCCGCGCTACTGCTATTCTTGTAATTGCTAGAAAAAGTCACTCTCCTTTTACTGTTAGGAGCGATGCAAAGCACCATTTTTATACTTTCTATAGCACATCGCACACTTTTCGTCTGATAATTAAATTTTGCTTCTGTAGGCTTTTACACTTTCGCATAGCGGTCGGCCGCACGTATTGATTTCTAGAACCGGTAAGTACTCGATATCCTCCAAATAGAGAATTAGATGCTCGATGTCTGTCAACTTCCAATTCCCTCGTAAAGGTAGAAAAACTCGGTCAATCATCCATTAAACTTCCACCCGCTACCGTTTTGATAATTTCCAAACATTTTCGAACGACAATGGGCTGAGAATTTTAA
Source organism: Platerodrilus igneus (assembly GCA_036346225.1). NCBI lineage: Eukaryota > Metazoa > Arthropoda > Insecta > Coleoptera > Lycidae > Platerodrilus > Platerodrilus igneus. The sequence goes on from JARFIW010000020.1 coordinate 2,724,324, forward strand.
ACCTCCGAGGATCTTTAAGTCGTGATCAATTACACATCCGAGCTACGCGTAAACTAACATATTTTGCAGCAACTGTATAATACATGCATACCCCTTCTCTGCGCTACTGCTATTCTTGTAGTTGCTTGGAAAAGTCAGTCGCCCTTTTACTGCTAGGGTCGCTAAAAGCACCATTCCATACTTTATTTATAAGTGTAGGACATCGCACACTTTTTGTCGGTTAATTAAATTTTTGTTTATGTAGACCTTTACACTTTCGCTTATTTAAACATCTAATACAATCAATTAACCACTTTCGATTATTCTAACGGAGACAACCATACATCCCACCGCATCGTTCTTTTTGAATCCAACGATCCTATGGGCTTCCACGCACTAACACCTAACGTATTTTTCCTACTATTTGTTAAACAAAAACTACCGGTATCGCCATTGTGGACGTAAACAGATGTTTGTGGATGTGTACGAGTATGTAACCATATACATTAATTAGTCTAAGCTATTTTATTTAGTCCGCGAAAACTACTATTTTTCTAATCCACAACTAATAATCGTCTTTATAGGTTCCACATTTCGACCATTACCCAATGGCTGGTGCTACGTACATGGAAACTTTAATTTCTTATTGGAGAATTCTTATTCTCCCGCGCACTGCTGCGTAGTTACATGTCCATTCCTTTTGGAGGTATATGCTCGTTATAGGTTGTAAGACCCTCGGTTTTACTTAACTACAATTCGTGAGACCCCTTTAATCTTTTTAATCGTATCTTTCTCGCCTACAATACAGTAGGACTTAACATTACTACCAACAAATTCTAATACTGGATCCCCATTAAATACGTCTTTAATTTTCCCTACAAGTTTTTATCGAGAAGTGTTATATTGTATTTATTATACGCGGGGTAGTCACTCTTTTAAGATAAATATATTTTGCTAGGTATCAACTAATATTAAATTTTTCTAGGGACCCCAAATCTGTAAACAGATTTTAAATAGCTCCACCCATACAAAGTTATGCCTTCTAAAGACTAATTTTGCCCATCTTTATTTAACTCCATCTTTAAAACCCTTTTTGCTACGCGAGACATATGCTTTAGCCACCCATCTCCCGAGAAATCTAAAACCTCCGTGTCCCGCGAATACCACGTGGAGATAACACGTATACTCTGTCAACCAGGATAGAAGCAGGAAAGATTTGGAAGGTGGGCGAAGAACTTAATAATTATGGAATTTAAAAACTAATATATACAAATATAAACAACTATCTTATATCTTTACGTCCCCATGCGTAGATTGTTGTACTATTAGGAATGATGTACCTTTTGTCATCTTCCCTCGATAAACTAATTTTATTAATAAGCTGCGTATGCAAATCGTATTTTTTACTCCGGATACATACGCAGGCAAGTACTCGATACCATCCAAATAAAGAATTGGATGCTTGGTGACTGTTAACATCCGCTTCCCTCGTGTACGCCAAAACACATCCCAGCCCGTGTGCACCCCTGCCCATGCGCCCCTCTCTGTGCGACTGCTATTTCGGGGTAACGTCACAGCCTTTTATAAATAAAGAACAATGTTATATACTATTATAAAATGTTTATTCTGACATTATACATAACAAATTTAAAAATATTTAATGCCAAGCATGGGGTCATTTAAACTTAATTTTAATACAAAGTTATACACAGAAGACAGTCCTTTCTTTATGTTTGTTTGGAGTGGCTTTAATTTTATCTAATTTTATTCGCAGCTTAAAATTTAAATCGATACCCAAGTCCTCTATCTCCTTTTCTAGCCAATAGTTTGATACATAAAGACCGTCTAGGTTTTCGAATTGTAAAATGTACCGAAGCTTGTCTCTATATTTAAAGTCTTTGATTCAATCGACAACCAGATCCATTCCTTCGTGTAATTCTTGCAGCTTGTGACAATCTTTTAATCGCAGCTTTCCACTATATCCTGCATACGTATCTTGTTAGCTTGATTGACTTCTTCTTGTCGGTATTGGAGGAAATCCTTATTCTCTCACAGACTGTTGCGTAGTTGCATGTCCACCACTTTTGGGAATATATGGTTGTTATAGGTTGTAAGACCCTCGGTTTTAAATGATCCGAAAGGTTTTTACTAGGTAAATATACAATGTTTAGCGGAACCCTTTGCGTGTGGTGTACGCCAAGGTTACGAAACCCGCATTCCTTAGTTCGTCTTTGTTATCTGTCATTTTGATAAATACGTTTTAGAATAACCTTTTAAAAGTATACGGATTTAGTACCATCCTTTTCTGCAAGAACGCCTACATAACTAAAAGAGTCTTTCTTACTAACCGCAAATGCATACAGCTTGTACAACCCAGATGTATCTAAGTCAGTCCATCGGTACATAAAATAATCTTTTAATTCTTCCTCATTTTCTCTAATAAGATGTTCTTTGTCTAACACATCTTTGTATTGATCGCGTATTGTCGCAGTGTTCTCCATGTAGTCCAATTTTCGCCTTTTGCATCCATTTCCTCTAATTCCAGTTGTCTTTTCCTTCCACTTACAGCGTATGGTATACATAATGGGACAATTTCCTTTAGCGTAAACGGATAGAGTTTACTACCAATATTTACGCGTTGTCGTACAACCTCTGGACGAATGTTAGGTGTATCTATCAATCACAATTCCGAAATTACTATTTCTTTTGGAATTGTAGAATATGGTGTTGCAGATTGTGTAAAATATGTACTACCTGCTTAATGTAGCACTTGCGTAAGATTTTATTTTATCTTGGCTATCTTCCTCTACTATCTCCAAATAATTTATAGGTAAATAGTTAAAACTAAAAGCCGAAAGCACATACTTTATCAATTTTCCCTTTCCTCTAGTTTTCGGACAACTTAATTTGCAAGCCCGTCAATTTCTTTGTATTGCCATTCCCCCAATACACGTACTGTAGCAGGTTATTATAGACTAAACAACAGCTATTTTGTAGCTTGTCCGATAGCGTACTCCACATTTTGGCAAGTGATACCGAGTACATTGGCGCCTTTAGGAAGTATAACTTACTATCTTCCAATAAGGTTAAACAATCTTTTAAGGGTTTATACACTCGTTCCGCACTGACATAGCTTCCAATTGCACAGTTGTATATTCTCGCTTCCAATCGCGTAATACCATGTTCTTTGGCCAAAGTAGACGCAAATGTTTCCCTTAAACGTACATCTGGACAACGTAAAAATCTAGTATATGATTGCCAAGTTGTTTATTAACACCAGGACTTGTTATCTGACACACAAATTTGTTGTATATCTTAATTCTTGCATTGGTTGTTAGCCATGTTAAACAACCAATCCATGCAGTTTTATCGTTGTCAACTATAATATTACACTTTTCTTCGTATTCTCCCTTATAGCAAAAGTTATGCTTTGTAGTTAAATAATTACACACCTCCATCTTGCTAAATATGCCCGCAAAATCTTGGGTTACATCCATGTCAAAAGATAGAAATAATCTTTTCGACTTCGTCTAATATATCTGGTAGTTCCTCCAATAAAGTTTCCAACTTAACATCTGCTAGTTCCACTTTGTATCGAACACATATAGGATTTTGGAATTTTTATTAATGCATTCGAGTTCTTCTTTTCCGATAATTTCTTTTACTCTCTGGCCCATCTTGTTAGTGCTTTCCAGAGAAAACGGAAGCTTAGCTTTAACACCATGCCTAGCGGAAACAAATCGGTTGAACTTTCTTCGTAGATAGCTGTTAAATGCACCACAAATTTCTTTTTTTAGGATAAACATCCTTTTGTTTGCAGATGCTTGTTCGGTGTCAGAAAGGTCGCAAATTTTAACCAACATTATATTGTCACAAAATGGTTCTGCAATTGGTGTGTGTAGTCCACCAGTCAGCATCTTTTCGCCTTCGACATAACAAATATTACCAATATCTGTCACCAGATTATTGTTGCACATATAATCTGCCAACAGCCATAATCCAAATCGCTCATTGTCGGTTTCACTTTATTCCCAAGAAGTTGAGACACGTTAATCACCTTGGAGACGCTCATGTTTACCGTTCTAGCTACTATCGAATACTAAATTGAATACGAAAAATTGTTCTCTTACGTATTCTACAGAGTGAGGACGTATATTGCCGAAGATAGTCGAATATGTTGTTATCCAACCTAAGCCGACAGGGATGCGCATCGACATATATCCGGATATATGTAGGATGTTAAGTTAGGGTGAAATTGCCCCATAGGGTGAAATTACCCCCACATGACCACATGGCCATATGACCACATGACCATATGACCACATGGCCATATGACCACATGACCACATGACCATATGACCATATGACCATATGACCACATGGTCATATGACCACATGACCACATGACCATATGACCACATGACCATATGACCTAATTGCTTTTTAATGAGTCTTCTCATTACAAACCCATTAGCACTAATTGCATTTTAATGAGTTTTTTCCATTAAAAAACAAGTGTGGACCTAGGTTAGATAAAAGGAAAATTAATAGGTTAGGTCAGCGCCGTGGCGATGTTCAAGTGTTAGGGGAACTTGGCAACCACATGCTGCTTACCCTCCTTCACAAGCACTGGATATTGGAGAAACAGGGTATGTGGTTGTAAAATAATAGAAGGGAATTGAATATCGAAGAAATAGGGTATAAATTTGTAAAGAATAGAAAGGTATCCGAACTGCATCTATCAAGAGAGAACAGCGCCTATGATCAAAAACAACAAACAGAAACAAGAAGAAAATTGTTGAAAACATGTGTGGAGCACAGCACAGTATACCTATGCAATACGGGCAGTAGAAAAAGCAGACAGGAAAACGGTAACAACCTTTTGGAATGTTGTGCTTCAGATGTATGATGATGACAGCATGGACAGACAAAGTTAATAACAAATAGCTTATAGAAATAGTAGGGGAATAAAGATATCTGTGGAAAAAAATATCAGAAATAGAAGGGCACAATACGTTCTAAGGCATTTTTGGGGACTAGTACGGGATATATTACAAGCAGAGATAAGAAAAAGGAGATGGATGTAAACCTAGATCAGATAGTGATAGATGCAGACTGTGCAAATTTCAGAGAAATCTGTAGGAAAAATCAGGAAAATGTGTATGTTAGTTCAGAATAGGAAACAATTAGGGTACGTGTCTAACCAGTTCCAGGACTGAAGACCTAATGATGATGATGTTGTTAATCATGCATAGTCGGAGAAAACTTTTATAAAACAGCTGTGATGTTCAACCGAGCGGTTGAGCGGCGTTGTGGGTGGCGTTGGGTGACGTTGTGGAGTCTATGGGTGGCATCCATAAGGTGGTGCCACTCCTAGAAGGAACATTTCTTACTACTCTGACACGAATAATTTTTATTAAAATATAGGAAATATAACACCATATAAACACATGTTTTCTATTTTATTCACCTTGGGCAGATTGTTTGGATTATATTCCGTGATAATTTAATATCAGTGAACTATTATCTATCAGGTTTGTTGTAATTTATAAGTTACAAGCTCAAAACTATTTTAATATGTAGGTGCATTGTATGGCTAGTTGTTAGTGCGTATATTTAAATTTTTTAAAAATTTTTGTATGGAAGACGTTCTAAAAATTTGATGTTTTATTGCGTTAAAAATTCAATTGTCTTGAGAGCTATGTGCGAACATACATTATCTTGGTGGAGGATGATTTGTCGTGTGGGGATGGTTTTTTAAAGCTCTGCGATGACGAGGCTAACAAATGATAGTATACCAATCGGCAGTAACGGTCTTTTGACCTTGTAGAGGAATTGTTACTACATGATCTGCATTCGCGACAAATACTGCAACCATCTCTTTGGAGATTTCAACATGGTTCTGAGACGACCTTATGGTGGGTTTACACTTGTCAGATACCAATGTTGTTCCACGAATATTTTATATGGTTCTGAAGCAACCCTAAAGTGGGTTTACACTTGTCAGATACCAATGCTGTTCAACAAAGTTTGTATATGGTTCTGAGGTAACCCTGGCGGGTTTACACTTGTCAGATACCAATGCTGTTCTACGGAAGCTGTTAATATGTTTTATTGTTATGTAATTAGTTATTGCCTGTATAAATAGAAATCATGTATGTAGACTGTATTTCATGTTAATATCGCAAGGAAAACCCAAGAAAAACTTGCAATGCTACCTAGATATTGGGGTATTTGATTTCAATTTGTTATTACTTTTAGTAATGGAATCCATTGTTTACTGAAAGTCACGGATTCGTTTGCTACGCAGTTATTTTTATGTAGGGTTATGTAAGCAGCTTCTTTGATTTTGCGTTTTTGATGGTTTTCTTCTTTGTCAATAATTTTTGCGTCCTCCCATTTTATTTTATGACTGAAGTCCCTTGCATGTTGGCAAATCATGAATTTTTCACATTTTCTATTTTTTATATATGATTTATGTTCTTTTAATCGAACTTCAAATAGTCTGGAACTTGTTACGTGCCAAAAAATGTTGGCACTAGACATTTTTTAATATAGTTTTAATATGCGGGAGTATTCGATAGTAGCTAGAACGGTAAACATGAGCGTCTCCAAGGTGATTAACGTGTCTCAACTTCTTGGGAATAAAGTGAAACCGACAAATGAGCGATTTGGATTATGGCTTTTGGTAGAAAATATGTGCAACAATAATCTGGTAACAGATATTGGTAATATTTGTTATGTCGAAGGCGAGCAGATGCTGACTGGTGGACTACACACACCAATTACAGAACCATTTTGTGACAATATAATGTTGGTTAAAATTTGCGACTTTTCTGACGCCGAACAAACCTCTGCAAGCAAAGGATGTTTATCCTAAAAAGAAATTTGTGGTGCATTTAACAGCTATCTACGAAGAAAGTTTGACCGATTTGTTTCCGCTAGACATGGTGTTAAAGCTAAGCTTCCGTTTTCTCTGGAAAGCACTAACAAGATGGGCCAGAGAGTAAAAGAAATTATCGGAAAAGAAGACCTCGAATGCATTAATAAAAATTCCAAAATCCTATATGTGTTCCATACAAAGTGGAACTAGCAGATGTTAAGTTGGAAACTTTATTGGAGGAACTACCAGATATATTAGACGAACTCGAAAAGATTATTTCTATCTTTTGACATGGATGTAACCCAAGATTTTGCGGGTATATTTAGCAAGATGGAGATGTGTAATTATTTAACTACAAACCATAACTTTTGCTATAAGGGTGAATACGAAGAAAAGTGTAATATTATAGTTGACAACGATAAAACTGTAGGAATTGATTGTTTAACATGGCTAACAACCAATGCAAGAATTAAGATATACAACAAATTTGTGTGTCAGATAACAAGTCCTGGTGTTAATAAACAACTTGGCAATCATATACTAGATTTTTTACGTTGTCCAGATGTACGTTTAAGGGAAACATTTGCGTCTACTTTGGCCAAAGAACATGGTATTACGCGATTGGAAGCGAGAATATACAACTGTGCAATTGGAAGCTATGTCAGTGCGGAACGAGTGTATAAACCCTTAAAAGATTGTTTAACCTTATTGGAAGATAGTAAGTTATACTTCCTAAAGGCGCCAATGTACTCGGTATCACTTGCCAAAATGTGGAGTACGCTATCGGACAAGCTACAAAATAGCTGTTGTTTAGTCTATAATAACCTGCTACAGTACGTGTATTGGGGGAATGGCAATACAAAGAAATTGACGGGCTTGCAAATTAAGTTGTCCGAAAAACTAGAGGAAAGGGAAAAATTGATAAAGTATGTGCTTTCGGCTTTTAGTTTTAACTATTTACCTATAAATTATTTGGAGATAGTAGAGGAAGATAGCCAAGATAAAATAAAAATCTTACGCAAGTGCTACATTAAGCAGGTAGTACATATTTTACACAATCTGCAACACCATATTCTACAATTCCAAAAGAAATAGTAATTTCGGAATTGTGATTGATAGATACACCTAACATTCGTCCAGAGGTTGTACGACAACGCGTAAATATTGGTAGTAAACTCTATCCGTTTACGCTAAAGGAAATTGTCCCATTATGTATACCATACGCTGTAAGTGGAAGGAAAAGACAACTGGAATTAGAGGAAATGGATGCAAAAAGGCGAAAATTGGACTACATGGAGAACACTGCGACAATACGCGATCAATACAAAGATGTGTTAGACAAAGAACATCTTATTAGAGAAAATGAGGAAGAATTAAAAGATTATTTTATGTACCGATGGACTGACTTAGATACATCTGGGTTGTACAAGCTGTATGCATTTGCGGTTAGTAAGAAAGACTCTTTTAGTTATGTAGGCGTTCTTGCAGAAAAGGATGGTACTAAATCCGTATACTTTTTAAAAGGTTATTCTAAAAACGTATTTATCAAAATGACAGATAACAAAGACGAACTAAGGAATGGGTTTCGTACCCTTTGCGTACACCACACGCAAAGGGTTCCGCTAAACATTGTATATTTACCTAGTAAAAACCTTTCGGATCATTTAAAACCGAGGGTCTTACAACCTATAACAACCATATATTCCCAAAAGTGGTGGACATGCAACTACGCAACAGTCTGTGGGAGAATAAGGTTTCCTCCAATACCGACAAGAAGAAGTCAATCAAGCTAACAAGATACGTATGCAGGATATAGTGGAAAGCTGCGATTAAAAGATTGTCACAAGCTGCAAGAATTACACGAAGGAATGGATCTGGTTGTCGATTGAATCAAAGACTTTAAATATAGAGACAAGCTTCGGTACATTTTACAATTCGAAAACCTAGACGGTCTTTATGTATCAAACTATTGGCTAGAAAAGGAGATAGAGGACTTGGGTATCGATTTAAATTTTAAGCTGCGAATAAAATTAGATAAAATTAAAGCCACTCCAAACAAACATAAGGAAAGGACTGTCTTCTGTGTATAACTTTGTATTAAAATTAAGTTTAAATGACCCCATGCTTGGCATTAAATATTTTTAAATTTGTTATGTATAATGTCAGAATAAACATTTTATAATAGTATATAACATTGTTCTTTATTTATAAAAGGCTGTGACGTTACCCCGAAATAGCAGTCGCACAGAGAGGGGCGCATGGGCAGGGGTGCACACGGGCTGGGATGTGTTTTGGCGTACACGAGGGAAGCGGATGTTAACAGTCACCAAGCATCCAATTCTTTATTTGGATGGTATCGAGTACTTGCCTGCGTATGTATCCGGAGTAAAAGAATACGATTTGCATACGCAGCTTATTAATAAAATTAGTTTATCGAGGGAAGATGACAAAGGTACATCATTCCTAATAGTACAACAATCTACGCATGGGGACGTAAAGATATAAGATAGTTGTTTATATTTGTATATATTAGTTTTTAAATTCCATAATTATTAAGTTCTTCGCCCACCTTCCAAATCTTTCCTGCTTCTATCCTGGTTGACAGAGTATACGTGTTATCTCCACGTGGTATTCGCGGGACACGGAGGTTTTAGATTTCTCGGGAGATGGGTGGCTAAAGCATATGTCTCGCGTAGCAAAAAGGGTTTTAAAGATGGAGTTAAATAAAGATGGGCAAAATTAGTCTTTAGAAGGCATAACTTTGTATGGGTGGAGCTATTTAAAATCTGTTTACAGATTTGGGGTCCCTAGAAAATTTAATATTAGTTGATACCTAGCAAAATATATTTATCTTAAAAGAGTGACTACCCCGCGTATAATAAATACAATATAACACTTCTCGATAAAAACTTGTAGGGAAAATTAAAGACGTATTTAATGGGGATCCAGTATTAGAATTTGTTGGTAGTAATGTTAAGTCCTACTGTATTGTAGGCGAGAAAGATACGATTAAAAAGATTAAAGGGGTCTCACGAATTGTAGTTAAGTAAAACCGAGGGTCTTACAACCTATAACGAGCATATACCTCCAAAAGGAATGGACATGTAACTACGCAGCAGTGCGCGGGAGAATAAGAATTCTCTCCAATAAGAAATTAAAGTTTCCATGTACGTAGCACCAGCCATTGGGTAATGGTCGAAATGTGGAACCTATAAAGACGATTATTAGTTGTGGATTAGAAAAATAGTAGTTTTCGCGGACTAAATAAAATAGCTTAGACTAATTAATGTATATGGTTACATACTCTCGTACACATCCACAAACATCTGTTTACGTCCACAATGGCGATACCGGTAGTTTTTGTTTAACAAATAGTAGGAAAAATACGTTAGGTGTTAGTGCGTGGAAGCCCATAGGATCGTTGGATTCAAAAAGAACGATGCGGTGGGATGTATGGTTGTCTCCGTTAGAATAATCGAAAGTGGTTAATTGATTGTATTAGATGTTTAAATAAGCGAAAGTGTAAAGGTCTACATAAACAAAAATTTAATTAACCGACAAAAAAGTGTGCGATGTCCTACACTTATAAATAAAGTATGGAATGGTGCTTTTAGCGACCCTAGCAGTAAAAGGGCGACTGACTTTTCCAAGCAACTACAAGAATAGCAGTAGCGCAGAGAAGGGTATGCATGTATTATACAGTTGCTGCAAAATATGTTAGTTTACGCGTAGCTCGGATGTGTAATTGATCACGACTTAAAGATCCCTCGGAGGTTTAAAATTCTCAGCCCATTGTCGTTCGAAAATGTTTGGAAATTATCAAAACGGTAGCGGGTGGAAGTTTAATGGATGATTGACCGAGTTTTTCTACCTTTACGAGGGAATTGGAAGTTGACAGACATCGAGCATCTAATTCTCTATTTGGAGGATATCGAGTACTTACCGGTTCTAGAAATCAATACGTGCGGCCGACCGCTATGCGAAAGTGTAAAAGCCTACAGAAGCAAAATTTAATTATCAGACGAAAAAGTGTGCGATGTGCTATAGAAAGTATAAAAATGGTGCTTTGCATCGCTCCTAACAGTAAAAGGAGAGTGACTTTTTCTAGCAATTACAAGAATAGCAGTAGCGCGGCGAAGGGGTATGCATGTATTATACAGCGCATTGTTGCTCTAAAATATGTTAGTTTACGAGAAGCTCGAACGTGCACAAATTAAATTTCAATCTATAATTAACCACGGTCGTAAAAATAGGAAATTAATGGGTAATTCTAATACCGTTAAGCATATACTTTCGCTTGGTGATTCATTTGGAAAAATATTCAAGCCCCCCATTTCCTAAAATATGACGTAGAAGTTATTTAAAATTAAATTGTTGTAAGTATCCTGTAGACAAGTTTGGTATTCCCTTAGCAAAGGTTTAAAGTGTTTTTGGTTATAGTAGCACTGCATCTTCTACAGCACGACTTGCACACAATTTGTGTGCGTGTGCTACCACCCTTTTGGATTTTTAATATGCACGCGATCCGTATAACATGGAAGACGTTTTCCGGTGTTTCTACTAACAGCATTCGCACCATCGACGAAGCGAACCAGGTGTATGCATTGGCGCTAAATGTATTGGACGAGCAGCGAGGATTATGACGTCATTTAGTTCCCCGCTGAATCCTCAACTTCGTTCGGGTATCTTCGGAAACCTTCGGTTTGCATTCTATAGGGTATATAAAGCAGGTGCGCAAGAGTAAACTCCTTAGTTATAAGTTAGTTCGCTTACAAGTCAAGTCTCATAGTGCGGATTTTGTTTTGTACTAAAATGGTATCTGCAAACGTTTTTAAATGCGAGCCCTGTGACGTCTACTTTACCAGGAGGATGTCTCAAACGACACCAGAACAAATGTCGTGGTGTAACATCGTCCAGCGTTGCTTATACATCCGTCAGCAGCAAAGTTCTTTAACTGTGGGTCTTGCGGTATCGCTTTTACGAGAATGGGCAACTTACAGCGACACAAGGAAAAACAGCACGGTATGTCATTAAGCCGTAAACGTTCAGCTCCGCCAGCTGTTAAAGGACCTTGTACGAAACAACCACGAATTATGTGTAAAGTATGCGACATGGATGTGTTAAAGTCTGCATACCCCAGTCATCTACGGAGCAACAAACATAAAAATGCAACAGTTATCACTACTAACGACGATGGCGTAGAAATGGTTAGCACTGCGTTTAACAACCGCATGGCTAGCTATCGCATAAAGAACGCCAGTGTCGACGATGGAGTGCCGAGTTTCTTTGGAAGCAGAAAGAGCGATTTATTCGATTAATAAATGAAAAAAGAATACAACATACAGCAATAAAAGTCTATTGCGAACTCTACGGCGTTTATACCAAAATGGAGGAAGAGAAGTCCGATGTGAAATTCTTTAACACAAAAAATGTGGTTATAACGTCTTCTAGTAATCTGGAAAATATGTACGAGGTCTTAAGCGAAACCATAAGAACAAAATCAGAGGAATTTGAAACATGCGGGTCCGGAAGGTCTTTGGAAAAGGTGCTCTATTTAGAAATAAATATTAATAAGTATAGCCCGATATGAGTTCTAGGTTAAAATAAAAATTGTAAATATGTATTTAGAAATGTTGTTTACAAATTTAAACTGTATTAGTAAAATTGTTTGTAATAAAAGTTTTAAGAATTGTTTTTAGATTTTCTTTTAGGTGTGAGTTGCAGGAAATTTATAATTTAAAGAGTGTGTGTAAAATGGTAAGGGGTGGTCCCTGTTTTAAATCTGTTTGCAGATTCTACATAAAATTCTAGACTAACAAGATGTGCTACATGTATAAAAAAATTTATAAGGACGCTACAGGTAAGAAAACTTAAAATCAGGGTAGCTCCCTTGGGGATGGTGCTATGTGAAAAATTTAAAGAGATTTGTGTAGCTGAGAAAATTCTAATATTAATTGATACCAAACAAGGTAGGTTTATCTCGTGGGTGGAAATGTGGAGAAAGATTTATCTCGCAGAGGGTATGTGTGTAATTTGCAGGGCGTGGTCCGATTTCGAATCTGTAAACAGATTCGAATTCTGCGTAAAATTCTAGACTAGCAAGATGTATCGCATGTATAAAAAAATTTATAAGAACGCTCAAAAGTCGCTACAGGTAAGAAATCTTAAAATTGGGGTAGCTCCCTGGGGGATGGTGCAATCTAAAAAATTCCTAAAGATTCGGGTAGCTGAGAAAATTCTAACATTAATTGATACCAAACAAGATAGGTTTATCTCGAAAGATGCAATGGCTAGTCGAAGAAAACTATTTGGTTCAGATGTGGGAGCAAAGAGCAAAATTTAGAAGATCAGGACTTTAAAGGGGTATAACTTTGCAGGGCGTGGTTCGATTTCAAATCTGTTTACAGATTCGGGTTGTACGTAAAATTCTAGACTAACAAGATGTATCGCATGACTAAAAAATGTTTAAGGACGCTCAAAAGTCGCTACAGGTAAAAAATCTTAAAAATGGGGTAGCTCCCTTGGGGATGGTGCTATCTAAAAAATTCTTAGAAATTTGGGTAGCTGAGAAAATTCTAATGTTAATTAATACCAAACAAGATAGGTTTATCTCGTGGGTGCGGTGCCAATAGGCACCGAGAAGTATCTCAAAAATTTTAGGGGTTAGGTTATCGATTTTTAGGTTAGGGATGGGTGGGGTAAAACTCCCACAAGGAGGTCCACAAGGAGGAGATTCAACTCTTTGTGGAGGAGATTCCTAAAATAAGACTTTATAGTGGGTTTTTACATGTAAATTTGGGAGCAAATGAGGGTTTTGGGAGCAAATGAGGTTCCAGGATTGCCAATTATGCCCTACTGTTATGATTTGTAAACAAGAGAAATATTTTTGTAAAGACGATTGGTCGAGATGGCTTACAGTTGTAAAAAATTTTTGTCAGGACTCTCCGAAGCCTAAGAATAATACTTTGTTCATTGAGAAGCAGTGTGATAATCGACCTTACATTATGGTGAAGTTAATTGATAGGGACATTACCGGTCTTCTAGATTCGGGATGTACTACCTCAGTGGTAGGATCCTTAGCTCTTTCAATAATTAGAAAGTTAGACTTAAAAATTTTTAGTTCAGCAAAAACAGGTATTACTACAGCTGATGGTTCAATAAAGTCTGTTGTAGGTTCAGTTGATTTACCAATTTGTGTAGGTAATGACTGTCGTATTCTTAATGCATTAGTGGTTCCGTCCCTACCTCATGCCTTTATATTCGGTAGCGACTTTGCAAAATTATTTGGTGTAGTTGCTGATTTTAGAAATAATAATTGGTTTATTCAGAGTAACATTGAGAACAACATTGGGTATATAGGTTCGTCTTCTATCCCTTTGAACACTAAAGATTCCTTATTTGATTTGCATGACCTTTCGGATGCTCAATGTGCGCAAGCACAAGAGATAATAAATCATTCAGTGAGATTAGCAGCGACGATAGGTTGGGACGTACTAACCTAATTGAAATGGACATAGACACAGGCAATGCCAAACCCTTCCATAAGAAACCATATGTCATGTCACCATATATGAGTAAGATATTGAATGATGAGTTGGATGACATGCTTAGACTTAAAGTTATCGAACCGTGTACTAGTCCGTGGTCTTCTCCGGTTCTGTTGGTTAAGAAAGCAGATGGAGAATATCGTTTCTGTTTTGATGGTAGGACATTGAACGACTTAACTGTTCATGATTCGTACCCCCTTGCGAACGTAGATAGAATTCTCAATATGTTGAGAGGTGCGAACTATATTTCGTCACTTGATTTGAGAAAATCGTTTTGGCAAGTCCCTCTTAGTGAGTCATCTAAAGATAAGACTGCTTTCAGTGTTATTTCGCGAGGACAATATAGATTTACCTGCATGCCATTTGGGTTGAAGAATGCTGCGCAGACGCAACAGCGTTTAGTAGACGCGATTTTTGGTCCACGTTTTGAACCTCATGTGTTTTGCTATTTGGACGACATAATACTATGTTCGTCATCTTTTGAAGAACATCTGAAGTTATTGTTAGAGTTTAAGCAACGTCTAAAAGAAGCTAACCTTACTATAAATATAAGTAAATGTGAATTTTTTAAAAAAACACTTAAATTTTTGGGTTATATAGTAGGTTCAAATTCACTTCGTACAGATCCCGATAAGGTATCGGCGATGGTTAACTTTCCTCGACCGAAAACCACGACGGAGATTAAGAGGTTTATAGGAATGTGCAGCTGGTACCGTCGCTTTATAAAGAATTTTTCGTCATTAGTTTCGCCTATCAATGATCTCATTAAGAGAGAAAAAGGTCAAACTGTAAATTGGAGCGCGGAAGCAAAAATTCGTTTGTGCTGATCAAGCAAGCATTAGTTTCTGCACCTCTTCTTTCACAGCCAGACTATTCGGTACCCTTTATTGTTGAGTGTGACGCAAGCAACACTGGGTTAGGGGCTGTTTTGATTCAAAATATAAAAGGAGAAGAGCGTGTAATTTCGTACGCAAGTAAAACCCTGAGCCGTACAGAGCGCAATTATTCCACCACAGAAAGAGAGTGTTTAGCGGTTATTTTGCAATTGAGAAATTTCGTCCGTGGGTGGAAGGAGTTCGCTTCACAGTTGTCACTGATCATTTTTCGTTACTTTGGTTGAGTAATCTTCAGAATCCAACTGAAAACTTGCCAGATGGTCAGTTCGATTAAGGCAACATTCATTTGATTTGGTGCATAGGAAAGGAAAATTTAATATAGTCCCAGATTGTCTTAGTCGTGGCGTTCCTTTAGAAAATCCAGAAGTTAATTTAGTAGAGATTAAACTTGATAGCGTAGACTTGTGGTATGAGTCTTTGAGAAAGAAAATTTTGTTGTCACCCAAGAGCTACCCACAATGGAAAGTGGAAGATGGGTTCATTTTTAAGTTTATACCTTCCAAATTACCGCATTCGGCGAATATTGTAGAGTGGAAGTACTTAGTACCAAGATCTCAGCGTAAAGATATCATTAAATCATGTCATGACCCTCCCACAGCAGGACATTTTGATTCTTTAAAAACTTTGTCTCGTGTTCAAGAACTATATTATTGGCCAAAGATGATCTTTGATGTACGTAAATTTTGTAGGAAGTGTTTGATTTGTGGTGCTCAAAAATCACCCAACAAAGGTCCCCTTGGCATGATGGGAAAGGAAAAAGAAGTTGGACTTCCGTTCCAAACCATTGCTTTAGATTTGATGGGTCCGTTCCCTCGTTCCAAACGCGGACATAAATGGCTTTTAGTTGTTGGTGACTGGTTCTCGAAGTATTCGATTTTACAACCTTTGCGTAGTGCCACGGCACATTTGATTGAGAAGTTTTTGGTGGAAAAAGTATTTCTTGTCTATGGAGTACCACAATTTGTTATTTGTGATAATGGTCCACAATTAATTGGACGTATTTTTAAAGCTTTGTGTGCAAAGTACGAAATCCAAAAGATTTGGTACAATGCTGTTTATGCTCCTCAATGCAATTTTGTGGAAAGAATTAATAAGACAGTTGGTACTGCAATTCGTTCATACGTAGAAGAACATGATACGTGGGATAGTGAAATATCAAAAATTCAGTACGCAATTAATTCAGCAAAACATGAGTCCACCAACTATTCTCCAAATTTTTTAGTCTTTGCTCGTCAGGTACCCTTAAGTGGAAAGGCTTATAGTGATAATTTTAAACCTGGTGAGAATATCGATGTCGTTTCCAGTAGTAGACCTTCTTATGTTTTGGATCGTCAACTTTTGTTTGATATTTTTGGAAATGTCCGTGAAAATTTGCATGTAGCTTATCAACGTTCGAGTAAACGCTACAATCTTAGAAGAAGAGACATTTCGTTCCAAGTCGGAGAAAGTGTTTGGAGAGCTAATAAGGTACTCTCGAGTGCTGGTGATAAATTCTCCGCTAAGTTAGCTCCAAAGTTCGTTTTGAGTAAAGTTCGAAAAAAACATTCCAATTTAGTGTATGAATTAAAGAACGTAAAGGATTTGTAACCCATTGAAGCTTCGTATCTAAATAAAAATGATGATCCTGACGATTAGTTCCGGTCTGGTCATCTCTTTGATGTTAAGCAATAAAGTAGTGGTTTGCTTTGTTTTGTTCCGATTTTTGATTTAGTGTCGTTTCGTTAATTTTGAAAATTTTGTTTGATAATTGGAACAAGTGGTTAAGGATTTTTGTAGTAGATTTGAGGTGTGCATTGGTGTGCACGCTGGTCGTTTTGTTCGCGCGTTATTCGAAAATGTGTTTAGAAGATGTCTTTAAAAGATATCTTTCCGATGTAGAAGTAAGTGGGCTATTTAACCTGTTAGTCCTGATTTCTACATATCTAGGTAGAGAGAATAGTGATTTATTCTTTCCCTTGTTTTTGACCGTTCAAACTTTTCTGTGTGATAAGGTCAAAAGTTTGCATGGTGAACCTCACCATTTGATCCATCACTGATGGGATGTGTTGTTTAGAAATTAGTGATAGGATAATCAGTAGGGTGTAGGAGATTACAGCCCTATCTGGTTCAATTTTGTATTTGAATTTTGTATGTAGCCTTATGGTTAGGTTACCTTAGTTTTGATTATCTCTTTGCGATAAAGTGATAATATTTTGTATTTGAATTTGATAAGTAACCGTATGGTTAGGTTACCTTAGTTTTGATTATCTCTTTGCGATAAAGTGATAATATTTTGTATTTGAAATTTGTATGTAACCTTTTGGTTAGGTTACTTTTGTTTTGATTATCTCTTTGCGATAAAGTGATAATATTTTGTATTTGAAATTTGTATGTAACCTTTTGGTTAGGTTACTTTTGTTTTGATTATCACTTTGTGATAATGGTGTTTTGAATTTAAACCTATTAGTAGGGTCTTCCTTTTGATTGTCACTTTATAGTGATAATATTTTGAATAGTTATGCTATTTTGATGTTGTAACATTCTTTTTTTTGTAGATAGAGCTAATTGAGCTCCAGGAAGTAAAGTTTTTTTTGGAAGTTGAGATAAATTGTAAAATATTTGGTTACAGTTAGTAAATACTAGCCTTGGTAGGAGTAAGAACTTCAAGATAAAGGATTATTTTGAATTTGAATTTTTTTGCCCCGTGGAGTGTTTGACTTTTTAATTTGACCCCTCCCAATTTTGACTTACACCGATTGTGACTCCCCGATTTTGTCTCCCGATGGACGTTAGGTACACGAAGTTACCAACACACTCAAATTTGTAAATATTTGTCCCCCCCCCCTAGTTTTAATAAATTCATAAGAATTTGTATTGTTAGTTAGGAAGGTAGAAGAGGCTAGTATATTTAAAAAAAAAAAAAAAATTTTGTATTCGTTACACTTAAAGTTTTTCTTTGTTGGAAAGAATTTTTTTTCTTTTAGGAAAGGGGTAGTGTAACAATTTTATTTCTGGGTTGATAAATCCCTTCATTAAATGTACGAAAATAATAAAACACCTTTATTAAGTAAAGTCGTAATACGTTTAACAATTCAAATATTACATTAAAACAGCATCTTAGTTCGTTAGTCTATGTGTTTTGGATGTCGGTATATTCCACAGTCAGTCGCAGGCACGTTTAAAGGTGACACCCCCCCTTGGATCATCGGATCGTCCGAGAGCGCGTGATAAGCACTCGGCCATAGGTAGAAGAAGCAGCAGGATGTATGCGAGGACGATGGCCAGTAACCTGCGTATCAATTTGAATAAGTGAGCACATTTTCTGAATAGCGGTTGGTATAGTATATACGATATTATCTTATTTAATTTGGAAAATTTGTTTAGCGCAACGAGGATCTAAGCGACAAGAATGTAGGCGACAAAATTTAGGCGATAAGAATTTAATCTACAATCTACAATGCAGTTAGAACTTTGAATACTAGAATCGACGTAAGAAAACCACTTCATTTTATGATGTGTATTTAGAAGATGGAAAGCTGATCTAATTAATAGAAGATCGTTTGTTGCTCCGAGCGAAGATACTACTTTGGTAGAATGAAAGCTGTAAATTCCGCATGGTGATACACTTCCTAATCCAGTCTAGGAATGCAGTTTTGTTTGGTTCGTAGTAGCTTTAAGAAATTCTTTTGTGTTTCGCTCTAGAAACACGCTATTTTGTTTCGATACGTAGAAGTACGACTTTGTTATTCACTTCATCTATTGCTAAGCTGGATTTCCCAGTATCAAACTTAAAATTCACTTAGTTGATTTTGTAAGAAACAACACGTTGCTCCAGTATAAAATAACAGGTGTACCTACGTCACTTGTTTGTTTGAAATATGTTGTTGACACATGGATCCGTGATAGCAGCTGCTTAGCACTGCGCTATTACCACCTTTGAAAACAAGAATAATTTTTGTGAACTTTTTCATTTTAAACTGAACTTAGTACATTTAATTTAAAGAGAAAATTTGTATTTTAATTTTTATAATGTAAATGACCTAAACAGATCTGAGTGGGTTAGAAAATTTTTGTGTAACAAGTTACACCTTGTTGTAATATATTTGATCATGAATAAGGTTGATAAACCTTACTTTAAACTAACAAAGTAATTCAAGTTTTTATTAAATTCTGTTGCATTGAATTTTATTTAAAGAAAAAGAGATTCTTTTTAGTAAATTATTAATCCAAGCTTAAGGTTTTTTATTTTGAACAAGTGTGATCAAACCTAACCACCGAAAAATTAATATCTTTAAGAGTTGAACTTTGATGCCACCCTTATATAGAAAATATTTTTTTATATATTTCTTTAGGTATATTTGCGGGACACAAACAGTGCTCCCATTCTATGTTGATTTAATTATTTTACTTTCTTACAGGAACAGCGTCTTATTCTGTTAAGACAGTTTTTTGTCAGCAAAGGCGATCTTTTTTTCTTTGGGTCTCCACGTCCGCCCTTAGAAATATGCCATGCCATTAACGTGAATCAATCCGAACTTGGTGGCGCCTATTTGTTTTAGTTTGAGTATGATCCCCCAACAGATTTCGACTTACCCCCCCATTTCTCATAGCTCTGCCCCAGGAATAGACCCCTAGTTACGTCGGAAGACTTCGTTTTGCTGACCCCCAACTTCTAGAGTCAGATATAGGTATTAAGAAGAGAACGCTAGTTAAGCCCAATTAAAGAAAAATGTAACAATATCAACATTGAGTTGGTCAAGAAATAAAATACTTTTGGGTTGTCATAATAAATTTTTTAAAATGGCCGTTCCTTCTCAAAAGGCAGCCATTATGATTTGGTAACAGAAGAATTATTTTAGTAAAAAAGATTGGTCAGATTGGTTCAGTGTAGTAAAAAATTTTTTGTCATACTAATTCACAACCCAAGACTGATTCGTTATTTATTGAAAAATCTGGTGATAATCGACCATATGTGATAGTAAAGTTGTTTGATATAGATAGTTTAGGTTTATTTGATTCTGGACGTACTATATCGATAGTAGGTTCATCTTCCATTCATATTAGTTATAATAGTTGTTGTTTAATTTCTTGATTTAAGAAATAATGCTTTAAGAATTTGGTACACTAGTTTTTACTGTTGAAATATTGTTTGAAAATTTGCTCTTGTGCATCGGCACGTTTTTGATTTGATTTGGTAGCAATTTTTTATTTATATCCGCATTGCAACGCAGTATGTTAAGCTGTTTGTATGTCTAAGCGAGACTTGTCGTAGTAGTTTGTCGGATAGCGGTATATTAGTCTAGACGGGACTCGTGGAGAGTTGGCCGCTCAGCATTACATTAGTCTAAACGAGACTCGTCGTAAGTTTGTCGCTTTAGCAGTTTTGTCATCATTATTGGAGGTTAGTTATGATGTAATTTTTTTTGTTTGTTAGTCTAGGTGAGGCTCATAGAGGAGTTTGTCATTCTAGCAAGTTCATGCGTTGTGAAGCACTATAGTTTTTCTTAACAGTTTGATTATGAGTAGTGTAAGAGTGTACCAAAATATTTAGTTATTGTTATTCCCAATGGAAGGTTGAAAGCGATTTAATATATAAATTTATTACGTCTAAAGTTATCATTGTTTGCGAAGTTCATAGAAGAAGTAGAGTTAATGTTGATCCTGATTGTCTTAGCCGTGCAGTTCCAGAAGAACATCATATCGTAAATTTAATAGAAGTCAAGCTTGATAATTTAGAATATTGGTATGTGTTGTTGCGTAAGAAAATTTTGGCGTCGCCTGAGAATTACCCTCAATGGAAAGTTGAGAACGAGTTTGTTTTTAAGTTTATTCCGTCAAACCTGCCTATGTCGTCAAATGTAGTAGAGTGGAAATATTTAGTGCCGAAAGTTCAAAAAGAAGAAGTCATCAGATCATGTCATGACCCCTCAGTTGCAGGACATTTTGGGTTCTCGAAGACAATTGCTAGAGTCCAAGAACATTATTATTGGCCCAAAATGAGTTTAGATGTGTTGAAATTTTGTCGTGCATGTTTAGTGTGTGGTGCGCAAAAATCTTCTAATGCAGGTCCTTTAGGTTTAATGGGAAAGGAAAAAGAAGCCAAGTTTCCATTTTAAATTATCGCGTTAGATCTTATGGGTCCATTCCCTCGGTCAAAATTAGGCTTTAAATGGTTGTTGGTAGTAGGAGACTGGTTCTCAAAATATACAATTCTACATCCTTTACGCAGTGCAAAGTCACAAGTTGTTGAACAGTTTATGGAACAGAAAGTTTTTTTAATGTTTGGTGTGCCCCAATTTATTATTTGCGATAATGGTTCAAATTTAGCTGGTCGAATTTTTAAGTCATTATGTAATAGGTTTGAAATTCAAAAGATATGGTATAATGCTGTTTATGCGCCACAATGCAATTTTGTTGAGAGGATTAATAGGACGGTAGGGACAGCTATTCGATCCTATCTCGAAGAACATGATACCTGGGATACTGAGTTAGCGCAGATTCAATTTGCTATTAATTCTGCTAAGCATGAGTCGACGGGTTATACTCCAAATTTTTTGGTTTTTGGCCGACACGTCCCCATATCCGGTAAATTTTACGGTAGTGGATTTATTCCTGAAGCTGATGTTGAAATCATTCCTGGTAGTCGCCCATTATATGCTTCAGACCATCAAGGTATTTTTAAGATGTTGTCGAGCGCGGCTAATAAATTTACTGCTAAACTGGCTCCAAAATTTGTTTTGAGTGTAGTCAAGAAAAAGTGCTCGAGTGTGGTGTACGACCTAATTAATTTAGATGGATCAAAGGCAGGCAGGTGGCATGTCAAGGATCTAAAACCCTATTCTGTCGTAGATCCAGAATATGTACCAGAGAACTGATTGGTCGTCTTTAGTATTTGTGTCGCGAAGGATATATTATAAATTTAGTTATGGGATAGAGTGGTGATGACTAATTGAAGGCTTTTACCAGTGTTTCGTTGCTGTTAAAGATTAAATTTCTCAAATGGTGTTGTTTTTAAATGTGCATTAATGGAATATTTAGTAGTAGTAGACGAGAGAGACAAAAATGTTGTTTTGCCCGTGTTGTTGTTATAGCCCGTAGTGGAGCGAAACAAATATTTGTTGCTTCATGTTTGTGGACGTATTTTGATCACGTCATGTGGTGTGTTATGTTTAGAGTTAGTGAGGAAAATAGGTGCAGTTTGTTTTGTTGATGTAGGTCGGAGTAGGCTAGTTGGTGAGGCCATTGTAGTATTGAGTAGCTTTTGGTTCGGGATGTTTGGTGTGGCCACAGTAGAGTGGAGGATTTTTTTTTGAGACTGGAGTGTCCCAAAGAAAAGAGTAGCGATATGGCTATGAATAGCTATGAGCTGAAGAAGCCAAGTATTCATTAGTAAGCTACAATGAGTATGGAATATTGGCTTGATGAGCGGTTTATTTTTAGTTGAAGCAATATTCAAATTTTGCTGAATATACTGAGCTGGAATTTTTGAGACCAGCGAATACATAAACATTGTTGGAAGATTATTGATATTTATGTATATAGATGTGAGTTTTCGATTTACTATTAATATTGGCAAGGTTATCGTGTCAAGGGTAATAGTAAGAAAGTAAATCTTTTTGTTGTTATTTTGTGATAGTTCGTGTCAAGCATTTTGTTTGAATTTTAGTTTATATTTTGAAAAGTAGGTTAGTTTTTTAGTTCCCCCGTTTGGTTGCAACTCGAGAGTGTTAGACTACAATATTTTGACTTTTACCGATTATGACTTTTTACCGATTATGACTTACCTCTACTGATTCCTGACGGATGTGTGGTACGCAGAGTTACCTACACACTCATTTGGTTGCACCCCATTTTCTTAATTCAAGAGGTCACTCATAATTTTTTTTTGTTCAGAGATCAAAGTTCGAACTTACTTTGTTCTTACTTAGATTAGTTATAATGCTTTTTTTTAGTATTTATCTTTTGGTTAAGGCGATAGTTTTCGTCTATAAAAAAAAATCTTTTCGGTTATGTATATATTAAGATATAACTAACCTCAAAGTTTTTTTCTTTTTGGTCGGAGGCAGTGTAACAAAATTTTTGTTACATTAAATATCTCTAAAGAAAAACATTTCTAGCCGTTGTTATTTTACGAATTTGTCATTTAGCGTGAAATCGTTAAATAGATTAATTTGTTATAAGTAAGTACATCTCGTTCCTTTTTACATTATTTTCACCTATACGGAGTATTTAATAGTGACTCCTACGCTTTTGATATCTGCAAATACCCAGAACGTAACTTGAGTTGCATAAGCTACAGGCGTTCTGAAGTCCACTTGTGCAATTGCTAGACACAACGCCTGCGCGTAAGGTGACGCGATAACTAGGGTGTTGGCAAGGAAGCGAAAGCAGCCATCTTGCAAGCAACTACGAAGAAGTACGCTTCGTTTGAAGATGGAGAATTTTGTTTGCAAGTGGGAGCTTAGAATAGCTCTACCATCGTAGAGGGGCTAGAGGTTGCCGCGCGGAGGCGTAACAAAAGAGCTCTTGTGATGCCGCCCAGACAACCTAGAGCAACAGTAACAACACGTGATGAGGAAGTCCATTAGTGGTGAGATTTGTGTAATAAAACAGCATTATATAAAACTAATAGATGGTTCAATTTCCCTAGCACATTTAGGTAGACACCTTTAAGTATGTTTGTATGAAGGACAGGATTTTAGGAAACACGTTTGACAATAAGATTGGAACTTGGTCATGTTTTATTCGATTACTCATTTTGAAGCTGTCCGAGGGGCTGCATCTAGTAAAGGCATATTTCGTACCTTTCTAAATTCCCAGGAGATGGAATGTTATGTGTTTTGGTTAGTCTAGTGCATTTACCAGCATCACCGTCGAGTAATTAAGACAAAACCAATCAGGTACTTATAAAACTATTTACTGAGAATTAATTTTACGTACTAATTACGGTCAAAGCTTTGATTTAACATTTACCAAATCATAAGAAACTTTTGTTAAGGAATGTAAATGTTAAAATTTTTTTGCAAGATATGTTTATGCTCAAATCCCACGTAAAATTCAGTTTGAGAATTATACCCCAGAAATTTAATAGGTCAAATACTTTTTTGTTCAGAACTAAATTTATTCATAAGAGGAATTTTTGAACTTTTAGATTAATTAAATTAAGGTTTTATTCAAGGCACGTAAGTAATGCGCATGTTAATTGAGAAAAATAAGTATAAAGTCCACTTTTGATTGAAAGATGTTTACTTGCAATATGTTATGTGATTAGTAGAATATCTATGCTGCTTCTAACATATGTTGAACTGACTTTCTTTAATTTCATATAATGTTCGAGCCATATGAACTTTTTATGTAATAAGTTCTTTAGAGAATTTTTGTAAGCCAGAACAGATCTGTTTTATGGATGTTTAAGAACCCGACTGTATTAAATAATTTATAAATGCTAAGATCTCTCTATGTAGAGAAACAAATTCAGAGATTTTGAAACTTACTTTACGTTGATTATATTGATTATAGAGAAACACATTAAGAAATTTTGAAACTTATTTTATATTGATTATTAAATTTTTTATAAATAATTTTTGCAACAAAAGAGAATTACATTTAAATTATACTTTGAATTAAAACTTTCGTTTTTTTATTTCACTAATTGAAATTAACGTTGTCCAAATTAGATAAGCAAAATTTTGAATGTGGAACTTAGAAAAAAGTTGATACAGTACCAGGTAATAGAAACAGAGTAAATAATTTTCAGTAGAGAATATTTTCATAGGTAAGGTGTTGTTGTTAAGATTTTGAATTCAAGAAGTCGATCTATAAAGACTGAAATATTTTGTTGTCGTAAGACACAAACAGTGTCTTATATTTTATTTTTTTGTGTGACATTTTCTTGCAGGTCCGATATCGCAGAAGCTGGAGCAGAGGTCCAAGAGGTTTCCAGAGGTATTGCTTATTTTGATTTGTATGCTTTTTGATAGTCATTATATCCTATAGGTTTCTGCGTCTTCCTGTGGGATACTTTAGTTTTATTTATTGTCTATATAGATGCAGTGGCGCCCATTTACTTTTTTTGGTCCCGTTTGTAGTCGAGCCCACCCTATATCCACGCCCAAACTCATTGCTCACCCTTGGGGTAATTCCCAGACTAAGCCGCGAATAAAGTAAAGCTCGTGAGTCCACCGAGGGTTTGTTCACTAATTGACCCACTCCATAATTAAATTAATAAAAAAAGGGTAAAGTTTCACTTAAGTTTCAGCACTAATGCAGAGCAACAAAATTGTAGTATCACCCCAATAAGAACCAATTAAACAGAGGAATTACCCTGTCACACCGTACAAACTAAAATTAATCGATGTAGAATTAGATAGCATGTTAAAAAATGCTATTATTCAACCGTCTCATAGTGCGTGGTCTTCACCAATTCTTCTTGTTCCAAAGAAAGATAGAACTTGGAGATTTTGTGTTGATTTTCGTATAGTTAATAAAGTAACTGAACGTGATGCATATCCATTACCATAAATTTCTAATATTATGAATATACTTGTTGGTGCTAAGTATATGTCATCGATGGATATTAAAAGTGCTTATCATTAAGCGGAATTAGATGTTAATAGTAGACAATGTGCTGCTTTTGTTATTCCTGGCAGAGGTTTATATGAGTATATTCGTATGCCATTTGAGTTGCATGGTGCGTGCACCTGCAACTTTTCAAAAGTTGGTCGACTCAGTCTTTGGACCTGAGTTGGAACCGTATGTGTTTGTCTATCTCGATGATATAATTTTAGTAACCCCTACTTTTGAGATGCATTTAACGCTATTTCAAGAGATTTATAAACGTTTGAAAAAGTTAACTTAACTTTGAATTTGGAAAAGTGTTTATTTTGTAGATCAAAGTTGAAATATCTTGACTCTGTCGTCAATAGAAATGGCATTTCGATAGATCCTTCTAAAGTGGAAGCTGTTATCAACCTTCCACGCCCTACAAATGTTAAGGAAGTTCGTCGTATCCTAGTGATGATAGAATCTTTTCAGCTTATTAAAGATGCGTTAGTAGCAGCCCCTATTTTAAGTAGTCCTAATTTCAGTCATGACTTTCATTTACAGACAGACGCTTCTCGGGTTGGTCTGGGTGCTATTTTGACCCTACGGTACAACGATAGAAAATATGTGATTTGTTATCTGTCTAGGTCGTTAAATAAAGCTGAGAAAAATTATTCAGCTGTTGAACTGGAATGTTTGGCAGTCCTATGGGCAGCTGAAAAGCTAAAATGTTATTTGGATGATTATAAATTTTATATTATAACCGATTGTCACTCTTTAGTGGCTTGAAAATTTAAAAGACCTCCAAAATAAATTAGGTAGATGGTGTTTACGATTGCAACAATTTAATTATGAGGTTATTCATCGCAAGGGTTCTAAAAATGCTTTCCCTGATTGCTTGTCAAGAACACCAGTTAATAAGGCTGATGATATTGTACATGATGAAGTAAAAATAACTAGTAATATAAAAAAATATTGTTTATGATTTTTCGACTACCAAAGATAAATAGTATTTGAAAATGTTAGATTGTGTGGAAACTAGACCCTTAGAATTTGTAAAAGGCGTGTTGAAGGTAGTAAATTGTATAAGTTTGTACGTGTAAATTTTCCAGATCTAAGGAATGAGTTCGATAATTGGAAGTTGGTTATTCCTAAAGATTTTCGGGAAAAATTTTGCTAAGAATATCATGATTCTTGTACATCAGATCATCTGGGTATTTATAAAACATACAATCGTCTTGCTAATTTATATTACTGGCCAAAAATGAAAACTGATATAATTAAATATATTTCCAAATGTACGATTTGTCAAAGTATAAAACCAGAGCAGAAATTACCAGCAGGCTTAATGGGAAAATCTTTTATTGCAACTAAGCCTTGGGAAATCATATGTACAGACATATATAGTCCGTTTCCCAAAAATAGTTCTGTACACATGTATATCTTTGTTGTCACAGACACTTTTAGTAATTTCCCATTAATTTTTGCATTAAGAAATGCTATTGCACTAGCCATTACCAAGACACTTAAAGATCATGTCTTTATGTTGTTTGGTATCCCTGCCATCATAAAATGTGACAACGGTGCTCAATATATAGGAAAACAATTCAGACTTTTATGCAATAACTTTGGTGTGAAGATTGTTTTTAGTCCCGTACATTCACCGCATTGCAACCCAACGGAAAGGGTTAATCGAGTAATTAAAACTCTGCTTACTGCGTACATTAAAGACAACCCTAGAAAATGGGATGAAAATTTATCTGAATTAGAATGTGCGATTCGTAGTGCAAAACATGAAGTGACTAACCAGTCACCTTATTTTGTTAATTTTGGTTATAATATGATTACTCATAGTAAGGAATATGAATGTAAATATCCTTATGTTGATCGTGTCAGTGAGAAGTCTGACAAAATTGGCACGTCATGATTTGAAGCTTTCAAAAACTTCGTGATTGGGTTCGTACTTGTCTTAAAAGTGTTCAAATTTCTTCTAGTAAACAATATAATTTACGACATCGTCATGTAAATTATAGTCAAGGTGAAGTGATGTGGAAGAAATATCATATTATATCAGACAAAGATAATTATGTAGCTTCAAAATTAACTAGGAAATTCGTTGGTCCATTTCGAATTATAAATATATTGAATCGGATACTTATGAATTGGAGGACAGCAATCATGGCAAGTTCATTGGGTTCCTTACATATCAAAGATCTCAAACCTTATATTGAGGTTGATGATGTTTTGGATGATGTCTAATTATACCTATTGGTGTCAGAAAGTAACTTCGTTCCTTTTTGACAAGGAGTGGAAAGGCGGTGTGTTACGGGTTTATTTTTGAGTTATAACGCGTTATGTAATCCCCAATTGTTATGGTTTAGAAGCCCTATCATTATAAATATTTAATTTAAATCAATTACCCAATTTCTACTCACGTTTTCTATACAAAACGGCAAAAACTCTTCGTAATTGTTGCACTATTTTCACTGTAACTTAAATTTGATCTATTATACTTTATTTATTTTGCACGTGGATTTCTGGTTAACAGTGTTGTAGCTTCGACGTGCATCAGTTGTGGACTGACTCGTGTTATCGCCGAATGGATGTTAAATAGCCTTTTCCTACTACATGTGGGCTGGGTTTTCAAGCAGTTCTGCAGATTATTTCAACCAACCAGGTTTTGTCTTTAATATTCCTCGTATTTCGAAGCTGTTTCTGATGTAATTAATTCTGATTTCCGTGTAATGGTGTTTATTTGCTATTGTTATCTTTGCCAGACGTTCAACTTTAAGTCTGTTGTTTGGTGTAGATATTGCCTTTTGGATAATTGTACAAAATAAATTATGTAACGCTAATGCTGTTTTCGTTTGTGTAGTTATGCATGTTTGAAACTGCGTTTTCTTATTAAAGCGCTTATTGCATGAATCTTTGTTAGGTTTCTATCTACTCTACTGCGTATTTATTTTATAAATTGTAGAACACTTTTCAACGCGTGTTTAATTACAGGTACGATTATTTCTCTTCTGAATACGTGTTCTATTGTTGAAAGATATGCTTACTGGCATTACTTAAAATTAATAACGGTCTATATACAGGGTGTTAAATGCTTGCTATTTACATAATGTTTGAATTACCTATTTTTCTGTTAAACAAATGCAGTTTTCTGATTCCTATAGCTATTTATAGTTGCTACACGATCCTTGCTACTCAATACACCCCTAAGCAACCCCTTATTACAGCAATATATATATATATATATATATATATATAAATATATATATTGCTATGATATTCCTTATTATGCCCCACGTTTGTGCGCGATTTTTATTGCTGTGATATAGCCTTTTTGGTTTTCAAGCCTCTACGATGGGTGCCACTTTTATTGCTATGAAATGCCCTACGATTGAGCGTACCATTTTTATTGATATGATATTTTTATTTGATATGAATTATTGTCCTTATTAAGCCCCACGATTTGTACGTTATATTTTATTTGTTTGTGTACCAAGACTAGCTCACTGAATGTTCGACTTCCTAATAAATTTTAGTTTACCCTTTGAATGGATTCAAATAAAGCAGTTCAAAATCGCACAATATAATAATTGATAATATGTACAATGTTGGGTAATTTCAAAAATTTCCCCTGTGTAGAATATTTAAATTTGCCAAATTTATGCTTTCTTGAAAGCCAGCAAAGATATCTTTTAATTACTCTCAAGTATCTTTGAACATTCTAAGATGCTTTTCCCTGTTTTCATATTTTTAAATGACCTTTTTGATGACTTACAAATACATAATGTATAGCAAATATTAAATTTGGAACAGTCTTTAAGTAATAAAATGTTTAAAAATTGCTAACCTGGAATGGTCACTAGAGTTCCCTCATAGTGTCTGTGGTCTGCATCCCTTGTTGTGTCCACTTTACTTATTGGCTAGAATTATCCAACTTTGATCGCTGGTATTTTTTCTTGAATTAACGTTGAGTACCCTTTTGATCTTACTTTCAGACGTATTTTTATATTTGTGTTATGACTTAGATCTCGACATGCACATCGACTCAACAAAAGCCGTCTCACCCAAATGGCATCAACAAAAGCCGTCCAAATAAATGCCGCATCAAACAAAAGCCGTCCCAATAAAGAAAGCTTCTATTTGTAGAACGGCTTATTTTTCGTCGCACAAATTTTTGCACTTTCAAATTTTATTTGTTTTGAATTTTGACGTTTCACTACTTAATTTCGTAACGTAAATTTCTGCTGCATTTGAGCATAGTTGGTGCTTGGTTGAATATGAACTTCTTCTTTATTCATTTCCTATTGTATTTATAAGCCCTTTTCACCAATCGTTTCCATTGGCGTGTTTATTGATCAAGGCTTGTACTTTACCTTATCTCTGAAAGAACTCGGTATTTTCTCAAATTCCCTTGTTTAATTCTTCGACGAAATGTTCCATCAATCACGTAATCGTTCTGTATATTACAGTATTTTGTTAGGATTTCCGATTATTGCTTTTATTCAGTCACGTACTTAATGTTTGTTGTTTGAAAGTCCTAGACTTATCATATAATTGAACCGCCTAGTGTTTATTTGTTTGTTACAGAATGTTGGTTTTCTGAACAAATGTATACTTCGTAGTCACGTATTTACTGACGTATTAAGATTCGTTTGCATATAGATGCGTTGATACTTTCGACGTAATTATTAAATATTTGGAATGCCAATTTATCTTTGTTTCCGATAATTTTATTTGCTTCAATTAGTTGCTTCTAAAACCTTATCTTTACTCGTAAATTATACTTAAACATATTATACAACGCACACATTACTATTCTAATTAAATGGTATTGCATTATTACTAAATAAACCTTTTTCTCATGCTTTTAATCAAATATTCTTTATATACAGTGTCCTCGCAATTGACTTTTTGTAAAATAGTCGATTTACTCCTATAATTGTTGAAATTATTTGATTTTCTCAAAGTTAAAGTTTTTCATATCTACCCTTCTACCCCTATGACTTAATCTACCCTTAAACTACCCTCTTATCATAGCATTATATATACATACACACATATAAACATTTACGCACAAGCCCAAACGCACGATGCGCGCACACAAGCACACACGCACGCCCGCACGCGGGCACGCACGCACCCAGTCACGTACCTGTGTCCACCCGTGTGTGCGCGTGCGGATACACGCCGCATGCTTGCACGGACGCACGCACGCAAGCACGCACGCGCATATACACACGCAAACTTACACACGCACGCGCGCCCGCGCAGAAGCACGTACGCATACACGCACGCATGCATGCACGTACGCACGCATGCACTCACACGCACGCACGCACGCTCGCGTTTGCGCTTGTTTGCGCGCGGGCGTGCACGTATAGGCATGCACACAAACACAAACCCCCACACACACATATATATATATATATATATATATATATAAATATACATAAATATATATACATAATATACATAATATATATAAATATACATATATAATATATATATATATATATATATATATATATATATATATTAAAATTGTTGTTGAAAACCTGCGATGTCAAGTGAAACAACACAAAGACACAAATTGTGAGCTAGGTGATGCTGTACTTCCCATAAGGTGTCTGTATTAAATATTACAACTTTGCTACTCCTGTCCTGATGAGCCCCAATTAGGGCGAAACGCGGCGACAGGATGCCCTCGTGGCTGAATTTGAGTCACTTGCCAATAATTCCTGTTTACTTTATATATATATATATATATACGTACGCACCATGCACGCATGCAAGCACACACGCACGCGGGCACACACGCAGGTACGCACACATGCACGTGGGCACAGACGCACGACCGTCCGCGTGCGCGCGCACGGAAGCATACACACCCACGCACACACGCACGCGTGCACGCACGACGCATGCACGTAAGCACGCACTTACGTATGCACACGCACACGCACATACATATGTAATGTGGGTCGCCTTTGTTAAACTAGATCGCCAACATCGACACACCTGTTTACTATGTACTAGAAGAAAACACATCTGACTGTATTTATTTATTAAACTTAATTCACAGAGCAACAATAATCTTTCTATGCGTACTACCACTTTTCTCTACTCATTCTACACTCTCTGTTATAATTATATTTATGATTGATTCTGTTATGCATTCTACTGAACTATATAACCTTAAGTAGGTAATTAGGGAACGCTGACAACTAATAACAATATTACATTACGTATTCGTGGGTGCGTGCGTGTGTGGAAGCGTGCGTGCGCACGTGTGCGTCTGCTTGTCTTTGATATTTGGGATCATTGCGTATACCCTTCTACCGGTTGTGCTTTGATCCCATCTTGTCTGCCATTCTACAACAATGTAGTTCTTTATTTCCGTCTTTGTCGTGGGCAGATGGTTTGTGTTTAAAATGCGTTGTAGTTGTTGGTTGTCGTGTGTAAGATTGTACAGCTTGCTGTTTCACTACTAGGTCCATGGGCATAGTTACCACCAGTACATGAAGTGCATCATGTGCGGTAGTCCCATAAGCCCCCGTCAGTCACAGTAAAACACTTCGTTTGCGCGTGTGTTTGTGTGCGTGCATGCGTGTGTGTATGTGTGCGTTCATGCGTGGGTAGGTGCGTGGGTGCATGCGAGCGTGAGTGCGTGCGTGTGTGCGTGTTTGTGTGCGAGTGTGTATGTATGCGTGTATGTGTGGGTACGTGGTTGCGTGCGTGCGCGCGAGTGGGGGCGTGCGCGTGTACATGTGTGAATGCTTGCATGCATGCGCGCATACGTGGTACGTGTTTCCGTGCGCACGTGCAAGCGTGTGTGGTGTGCGCGTGCGTACATACGTGCGTGCTTGCAAGTATATTTGTGTATGTGTGTGCGTGCGTTCATGCGTGTGTGCGTTGGTGCGTACAAGCGTGTGCGTGCGTTCGTGCATGCGCGCGCGAGCGAGTGCGAACGCGAGCGTGCGTGCGTGTGGTGTGTGCGTGCGTGCGTGTGTCAGTGTGTATGTGTATATGTGTGCGTGTGTGCGTACGTGGGCACTTGCATGCGTGGAAGCACGATTCCACTTGTATGCTTATGTAACCGTGTGCGTTCGTGCGTACGGGTTTGTGTGTATGGGCTTGCGTGCGTGAATGCTTGCGCGCGTGCATACGTGCGCGAGTTCGTGCGTCCGTGCTATCGTGCGTGCGCTTGTCCGTGGATGCGTGGTTGCGCGTGTGCGTATGAACGTGTGTGCGTAAGTGCATGTGTGCGTTCGTGCGTGGTGCGTGCGTGTGAGTGTATGTATGTGTGCGTGCACGCTTGCGTACGTACGCGCGAGCATGTGTGCGTTGGTACTTGTGTGTATGTGGGTGCATTCTTTCACTTGCATGTGTATGTACCCGCGTGCGTGCATAGTGCGTACGGGCGTGTGTACGGGATTGCGTGCGTGCATGCCTGCACGTGTGCATGCGCTCGTGCGTACATACGTGCGTCCGTATTATCGTGCTTGCGCTTGTCTGTGGATGCGTGGTTGCTTGTGTGCATGTGTGGGTACCTGTGTGCGTCCGCGCGCACACAAGTGCAAGTGCGTGCACAAGTGCATGTGCCTGCGTGTGTGCTTGTTTGTGTGTTTGTGTGAAAGCTCGTGTGCGTGTGCGTGTGCGTGTTTGTGCATGTGCGTATGGATGTGGGAGTGCGTGTCCGTTTCCGTATGCGTGCGCGTGGACTTGTACGTGTAACTGTACGTGTGCGTACGTGCTTGCAGGCGTGCGTACGTGCTTGCAAGCAGGCACGCGTTCTCGCTTGGACGCGGGCGAGCGCGCCTGCGTGCGTGCGTGTGCATGCGTGTTCGTGTGCTTGTGGAAATGAGTTTACGAGTGCGTGTGCGTGTGTGCGCGCGCATTGCATTGCTAGTAATTTATATTCAATATATCTATACTTTTTAGATTATACTAACTACGTTGCTATCATATAAGCTAAGACACACAGTTCTGGTTAAACAATAAGTTCCAACAAATAGAGGTAACGACAAAATGACAATAAAACGAAAGCAAAGTTAAACGATATAATTTCTAAACTGATTATCGTAACAATATTAAAAAGTCTACATGCTAGTTTTAATCATATAATCACACTGTCTGTATAACACCAGTGTTCTATGTTAAAATCTATTTTGTAGATTTTAAAGGTTTATATTGTAGATATATTTTTTTACTTTTTTTTAAACTTCAAAGAATGCTTCGGTTTACTCTTCTGCAAAAAATAATAGAAGCTAACTAGTTCCGCCTTTGACTTCCATCGAAGCTGCAACAAAAGGAAAGAAATTAAACTAAATATGAAAGAAATCTTATCTATTAGTTAATTTGACAATTGCAACTAATCTGCTGTTGAAGTTTCATTGAAAATTATCTCTGAAGATACAATAATCAATGTAAAATTAAAATATATTAATCTTATTACTTACAAAATTTTGCTGAATTAAACTAAAGTCCTTTCCGTGCTGTTCAATACCACATTCAAACTGTTTGCGCTCTTCCTCTGACCAGAAACTCATTGGGTGAATGGTAGGTTCGGGAACACGATGAACTCTGCGCAGGGCTTTCTCTACATTATAGTCACATTGCTGCAGAAGGTACAGGGACCTGTCTTCATCCACAGTAGTTGAAACATTTACATCACCTCCATAAAAGTATGCACGAATGGTATGTCGATATGTTTCCACTACATCCTCATTGAGCCGATTGGGATCCCAAAGCAAAGTTTCGTTGCAATCGTTTAGCGATGTCATATCTCTATTTATTAGCATTTCTGGAATAACAGCACGTTTGTCAAGGTCATCATCATCCATGACAGTCTGAAATAATATAGAACTTTTGTTACTTTGGTCTTTTAATATAAAGTATACAAAGTTTTATAAGGTAACTAGAAAGCATCAATCAGCAGGTAATGTGTGTGTGTGTGTGCGCGGGCGCGTGTCTGTGTGTGTGCGCGCGCGCGCGTGTGTGTATGCATACGTGCGTGTGCGCGCGCGTGCGTGCATATATGTGTGTGCATGTGCATGTGCATGCGCGCGTGTGTGTGGTGTAGTGTGCATATGCGTGAGTGCGCGCGCGTGTGTGCATATGCGTGTGTGCGCGCGCGTGTGAGCATGTGTGAGCGAGCGAGTGTGTGGTTGCGTGCATGTGTGGGTGCGTGTGTGTTTGTGTGCGTGTGTGTATGTATGTGTGTATACGTGTGTGCGTGCGTGCGTACAAGCGTCGTGCGCGCGTGTGCGTGCATGCGTGCTTGTAGTGTAATTAGGGCGCAATATTAATTATAAAAAGTAGAACACAATGCAATAGTCAGTAATGAGTGTCAACTAAGAATGTATTGTGAAACTGCATAGATTAAGAAACTAAACTAGATGTGCAGAAATTAAGTAGAATAGCTCGTAAGGAATGCGACCCAGATTGTGAATATATTAACCGAGTTTTAAACATTAAGAATGCAATAAACGTGCGTTCCGAATGGAACAGTTGTTTTATTTCAGGTTCTTAAATTGGAGAGAATTGGTATAGATGGTATGTTACTAAAATTTCTTCATTCATATCTGACATTAATAAAATTTATTTATTCATATCTGACATAACGTCAGCAATGCGTTGTGGCAAGCAACCAACAGTCAGATTGGTTCTTAGCAAGCTCCGGTGTTCCGCAAGGTTCACATATAGGCCCTTTGGTCTTTATTATATTTATCAATGATATTTCACTGTTTTAAGCATTCTAAATTTTTGCTGTATGCAGGCGATCTGAAAGTCTACTTGCCTATAAATTCAATAAATGATTGTCACTTTTTACAACATGATTTGGATAGACTCTCTAATTTCTGCCGTAAAAATAAACTTTCACTAAATATAGATAAATTCTGCAAAATCTCTTTTACGCGAGCTATGTAATCCCCCGATTATTATATATATATATATATAAAGAAATAGAAATTATTAGAAATATTAAGAATGCGCTAAGTGATGTGCAACAATGTAAATCCAGGACAATTTTATTTAGTTTATTAACGTTCATGGGAACGGAAGCGCTACTTTGTAGCACAGACGATAAGTGACACTGCAGATGTCAGGTCACAGGCGGTCGCAGACAGTCACGTACCAAGATTAATTAGAATTAAGATCGCAACAATATATTAATGAATAAGAGTCAATTGTAAGCAGACATTAGGTCTGCAAGTTCCCACAGCCATGTGAGAGGGTGGGATATTATAAAAGACCCGGGAGCCCCAGTCGACGACAGTCAATCCATCGTTCAGCTTTAAAATTGCAGTTCGTTAGATTACTCATTTTTGTACAATTAATTAATGTATTTCGACTTAAAATAATTCAGTTCAAGTTTGTCAAAATTCAATATTAATTTCTGTATAAAAATAAATAAATTTGTTAAGAAGTTGGAAATGGTTTTTTAAAAAGACCGCTCCCAGCCACGAACCTTAACTGGCGCAGTCGTACCGGATGTCAAAAGGGCACTAGCGAATCCAAAATCGAGGAACTGGTAGTCTGAAGTTTCAATTCCGAATTTGGCATAACCAAAACAGAAGTTGGAGGCGAAACAAGAAACGTTCAATCCCAGCAAACAAAGAAGTTGAAGGCGAAACAAAAATCGTTCAAATTCAACAAAAGAAAATTTGGAAACGATACACGAATAGATCAAATCCAAAAACCGAAGAAGAGAAAGAATCCATGAAAACAACAACGCAACTAGTGTAAGTTCATTTTCCTTTAAACCAATTGAATTTTTTTGTTTAACAAACATATTTGATATTTGCTAGTTTATGATTTATATATATATATATATATATATATATATATATATATATATATATGTATATTGACTATTGCAACTTTATTTTATGCAATTTTATGAAAATAAGCTGCTTAGCCATTGCTAGAGATTATCTTCAAGCTGTTTTTAAAATTTTATTATTATTTTATTCTGTATATGAAAGAGATATATGAGAACTTGAAAAAATTTATTTTTGAGACATAAAAACTTGAGACAATTAAAAAGTCGCAATTTTAAGCGCACTTGAGACTATATTTACGATTTAACTAACGCAAGAAAATTTTTAGAAACAAAACAAAAACGAATTTCTAATTCAACAACCCGGCATTAACTGGCACAATAGTCCGAGAATAAAGGCGAAAATTAAAATCACGAATTTAAAACCAAAGTCTTATAATAACGCAACAAAATAACCAAAATAAATTATTCTGACGCAAAACTCATCGTATTCCGTAAAATAATAAATAATTTGCAAATTATTATTAAACCTACATCTTTATTACGAGAAATAACAAAGCGCGAATTGAACGCAAAATCTCATCTTAAAAAGTGAATAAAATCCTTCACCTTGAACGCAACAAATATCTAATTATAATTACTGTTCAAAAGCTATTTAAAACATCGCGAAAACCTTTCAGAAAAAGATTCAAGCATTTGTAAAGTAAAGCGCCATTAATTACGACCGGAAACTTTTATAAAGTATCATTTTAAAATACGAAAAATTACATTAAATTATAAAACCAACTCAGGAAAGCTATAAATAATTACGATACTAAAAAACGCATATTACAACCTTATTCAGACTTGACAATTATAATACTTCAGTAAATTAACAACGCAAAAAATTTCATTATTCCAAACACGACATTGTATAATTAAATATTTCATTGACGGAATAGTTAATTATAGAAAGACGCAACCTATTCAAACAAAAACTTTCAAGAAAGTATAAATTGTATTAAAACGCAACAATTACTGAAACACCTACAGTATATTTAAAAATAACCTTGCAACAGAGACACTGACGCAACTAATTAACTGACAACATTGTAATAAAACGAAAAGCATCGCAGACACCTTACAAATTATACAAACCCACGGGAAAAGATAATTATTACAGACATAATTAAAATCAGCGGAATTAAAATAGATAATCTTTAACTGACGCAAAACATTCAAGTAAGATAAATTGCCACTAAAAATCACTGTCTTATTGAAACTTCAGAAATTAAAATTAACATCGGCAAATTAAAAATAAATGTAACCAAACCAATACCAAGCGTAAAACCCACAAAGTAATTACAAAACCGTGCAAGTAAATATAAAATAAGCAACTCATTTCTTCAAATAATCCGAAACGACCCAAGCTAAAAATAGCAAGTAACCCGACGCAATCTAAACGGAAAAGTAACAAATCCAAACAAGAATTAACACCACAAACTACGAAATAAATTCAAACTTTTACGAAAATCGGAAAATAACCAAAGTCAAATTGAAAAATTTAATTATCAGAACATCCCCCCAGCCAAAATGAGTGCAGAAATGAAAATCTACATTGAAATGATCCCCCAATTTAATGTAGACCAATGTTTATTAAGTAGCTTTGTTTCAGCCTGTGAAATATTCCTAAAAACATTCTATAAACCCGGTGATAACAAAAGAAATATTTTACTTAACAGCCTTATAATAAGTAAACTAACCGGAAGGGCACTAACACTAATCGCCAGTAGGGACGATTTAGACCAGTGGGACGAATTCAAACGTGTACTAATTGCATATTTCGGCGATCAAAGAAACCTAAAATGTCTAGTAAGAGATTTGATAAACCTTAGAATGGAACACAACCAATCCCCATATCAATTTGGAATGAAATGCCAAGATGTAAGAAGCTTAATCTTGACAATACTCAAAATTGAAAAGTTCGACCCATATGTCAGACTTTTAAAATCAAAAATGTACAACGAGATGGCATTAGACAAATATCTTAATGCACTACCCGAACGACTTTCAGATAAAATTAGATTTCAACATCTCCAAGACTTAGAAAAAGCAATGAACATGATAATCAAGGAAGAAAACGTAATGTACTATAGAAACCGACTATATAACCCCAACGCGAATAAAAGCTACACACCAATAAAAACCATACAACCCGCGAGACAAACAAGTCCACAACAAAAATTCACCCCGTTCAACGCACAAACAAACCAAACGCGAACCAATAATCTACATTTTAATAATTCGAACTTTAACAACCAATATAAACAATTTTCAAAACCAACATTCAACTCAAACTTTTGAAAACCCGCATTTCAACCGAGATTCATCCAAAATGTAAATCAGCAAAGACCAGTATTAAACGCGAATCGTATTAGAAACGCACCAATGACAAATAATAATAATCCCAATAACTATTATAAACTCACACCAATGGATACCTCATCTGGTAACACCAGACCCAACACAAAAATAACACACATTGGACCAAACCCTAATCAAAAACGCACTTTTACCTCAGAAGAGCTATTTCACCAAGAAGTAGAAGAATATGAAGATGACCAGAATAATTGCAATCGACCAAGTACAGAAAACGAGCAAAACCATTACGAACGCGAAGAATCATAAGAAACTTACTGAGAAGACGACGAAGAAAACGCGTGCTCAAATTTTCAGATAGACCGATTTATAAACGACCAAACGTAATAACCTAAATAATATGAATCACCTTGTACTACCCTATATAGAAATACCCCACGCAGAATTTAAACTACTAATCGATACCGGATCTTCAAAAACACTAATTAGCCCGCGAACCGTAAAGAAACATTATTTAAACTATGTAGAAAAAGAACCCTTTAAAATTAAAACCGCCCATCAAACAACCCTACACCAATTCGTAGCAAACATACCTTTATCAAAAACATTTAACGTAAAGATGAAACATAAATTCTGCATATTTGAATTTAACGACAAATATGACGGACTATTAGGAATGGACCTTCTTAGAAAATTAGGAGCCAACATCGACATAAAAAACCGTTTATTAAGAACCAAATATGGACAAATCCCCATTAAATTTCAAAACACCCAAGTTGACGAAAAATACACAATAGAACCCCGAACAGAAAGAAAGATAAAAATCCCCGTAAATTCAAACAATAAGTTAGGAATAATAAAACAAATAACTTTTCAACAAGAAGTAGAGACCCCAACCGCATTAATACAAATTAAAGACAATTATGCCAAGACAACAATACTAAATTCAAATGACTACCCCGTAGAACTATCCTTAACAAACCCGATTAACGTAGAAGAATTATATTTTAATGAGATGGATATAGACGAGATCTTAAACGACAACTAGAACCCCGTAGAAAACGACGAAATGTTAAGACAAAATTTAAGTAATATCCGATTTAACCGCGACATAAATCAGCAGGAACAAAAAAAATCAATACAAAAATTATGTTTCGAATACCGCGACATATTCCATTGCAAAGGAATGCCCCTAACCTTTACAAATACAGTCAAGCACAACATTGAACTAACAGACAACAAACCCATATTCACAAAAGCATACAGATTACCACAGGCAAGTCAGGAAGAAGCTGACAGACA
Source organism: Platerodrilus igneus (assembly GCA_036346225.1). Taxonomy (NCBI): domain Eukaryota; kingdom Metazoa; phylum Arthropoda; class Insecta; order Coleoptera; family Lycidae; genus Platerodrilus; species Platerodrilus igneus. The sequence continues at coordinate 2,764,605 of JARFIW010000020.1, forward strand.
AGTAGCCGATCTATTAGATCAAGACATCATACAACACTCCAATTCACCATGGAGCAGCCCCGTATTAATAGTACCCAAAAAACTGGACGCATCAGGAAAACGGAAATACAGAATGGTAATAGATTACCGAAAATTAAATAAAAAACGGTAGACGATAAATGCCCGCTACCAAATATAACCGAAATTATAGATAAATTAGGCAAGTGCCAATATTTTTCAAAGCTAGATTTAGCATCAGGATACCATCAAGCAGAAATAAAAGAAAAACATACACAAAAAATAGCCTTTAGCACACCTAGAAGACATTATGAATATAAGAGGATGCCTTTTGGACTAATGAACGGCCCGCAACTTTTCAACGAGTAATGGATAACATACTACGAGGGATGCACGACGAAAAATGCCTTGTGTACCTAGATGATATAATAGTGTATTCAACATCATTAGTGGAGCATATAGAAAAACTACGAGAAGTGTTCGTAAGATTAAGAACGGCACAATTTAAAGTACAGTTCGATAAGAGCAAATTTCTACAATAAGAAGTAGCATTCTTAGGACACATAATAACACCCCAAGGAGTGATGCCGAACCCTGGCAAAACAAACGCTGTATCAAATTACCCCATACCCAAAACGAATAAAGAAATAAAAGGATTTTTAGGCCTTAGTGGTTATTACCGCAAATTTATTAAAGGTTATGCTCATATAACCAAGCCCCTGACAAATTGTTTAAAGAAAGAAAACAAAATTGTACACACCCCAGAATTTATTAAGGCTGTAGATAAAATCAAAAGTATATTAACAAATCATCCCGTATTAGAATACCCCGATTTTTCGAAACCATTCATATTAACAACAGACGCATCAAATGTAGCATTAGGCGCAGTATTAAGCCAAGGAACAGTAGGCAATGATAAACCCATCAGCTACGCATCCAAAACCCTCAACGAAACAGAGCAACGATACAGTACAATAGAGAAAAAATTGTTAGCCATAATTTGGGCAACAAAGTATTTTAGACCATACCTATATGGACGAAAATAATATATATACACCGATCATAAACCATTAGTATGGCTATGCAAACTCAAGGAACCCAACTCAAAATTACAACGATGGAGTATCCGATTAGAAGAATATGACTACGAGATCATATACAAAAAGGGAATTTACAATAATAATGCAGACGCTTTAAGTAGAATACAGCTTAACGCACTAGAAACAGAATCAGTGATAGGAAACGTAGACGAAACAGAAATTAGAGAAGATCCAGACGAAATGGACACCATACATTAAACACAAAATGACGAGCCAAAGACCGCGATTAAAATTTTAAATGAAGCCATAGACATGAAGCCCAATCAGTTTATAATCACCGAAGTTTTAACCAACCCTAACTCAGTAAAATATACGAAAGTAGATAACAAAAAAATATACCAAATTCAGATAACCAAAGACGACAATGAATCACAAATTATTAAAATTCTAAAGGAATACACCCCCGAGAAAAAACGATTTTACTTTTACTTTAACACGGAAAATTTGTATAAACGATTTTCAGAAATATATGTAAAATTATTCAACAATTCTGGCCCTGAACTTATAAGATGCACAAGAAAATTAATAACATTAGACGACTCTGACAAAATAAACGATGTGATCAGAAACCAACACGAAGGAAAGACGAACCATCGTGGAATAAATGAAACCCTAAAACAAATTATGAGACGTTATTACTTCAAAGACATGAAGAAACTAATTACAGACTTCATCAACCAATGTGAACTATGTGACAAAGCAAAATATGACAGAAAACCCCCAAAGATACCTTTAATGTTGACTAAAACACCAGACAAACCTTTTCAGAAATTACATGCCGCTACTCTAGTAGTAGAAGCACAAAGTTACTTAACAATCGTGGACGCATTTACAAAAATAGGCCAAGCAATACCAATCACTTCTAAAAATAGCATAGACGTAACTCAAGGATTTTTACTTCATTTTACATTTTATAGAACGCCCGAAATCATAACGTTAGATAACGGCAGCGAGTTTAAGAACGAAACAATACAAAACACTCTGGAATTACACAAGATAAAAATTCATTTTGTAACTGAAAACCACCCTGAATCCAACGGACTAATTGAGAAACTACATTCAACCCTACTAGAACAGATCAGATTATCAAGAATAAATTACAACAAAGAACATATAACTAATTTAATGTCATACACATTAATCGCCTATAATAACATAATTCATTCATCAACAAATTTTACACCCTTAGAACTAACCGTAGGACATTCAGATTCACGCAACCCTTATGATATACATTATAACAAGAAAATCTATCAACAATACGCCAAGGATCACAAAGAGAAATTAAAAATAACTTATGACAAAGTAAAGGATAAGTTAGACAAGGACAAAGTACGCATTACCGCGACCCGTAATAAAAACACAGACATAAATAAATTTTCCATAGAACAAACCGTATACGAGAAAAATTTCTAAAGCAAAAGACACAAAACGGCACCGAGAAATTTAGGCCCCTTTAAAATCAAAAGAATATCCGACAAAAACGTAGCCGTAGTAGACAACGGCAAGATAACAAAATATATTCACCTCAAAAATTTAAGACACCCTGAACTTTCAGATGGACAATCGTCACCCTTACCGTCAACCTTCGCCCAGGTAGAACGGACACCGAAATCATAATCAAAGACATAAAGAATAACCCCGGTATACTACCAATAAAATTAGGCAGTATGCAGAACACCATAGACTATTGGACCTTTGCACAAAAAATTTAATTTAACGGAACTGAAACAAGAATTTTAAATAATTAAAAATAATTATTACCGACTAAAACAATCGATAGACACAACAAAATTCGGAAAAGAATACGCAATAGAAATGATGATCTATGACAGCATAATAGAAAGTATTTTGAAAAACATAGAAAACGAATTTAATCGAGTAATACCCACAGAACAAACGGCAAGACGAAAAAGAGGACTAATCAACGGAATAGGAAACATAATAAAAGCAATTACCGGCAATCTAGATAATCAAGACGCAGAACGCTATGACAACGCGATACAACAATTAATAGAAAACCAAAGCGACATCAAAACCATAATTAGTAACCAAATATCATTAACTCAATCAACGATCATCAAATTTAATGAAACCTTAAGAAAATTAGTTAGAAACCAAGATAGTATAGCCAATCGAATACAAACCCTAGAAAATAGCATGCAAACTACCATGTTAGGCATGCGAGATTTAATCAGATTTAATACGATACACAACCAGATAATATCAACCCTTACCTTAATTCAACAAATTTTAGCAACGTTAGAAAACGCAGTAACCATTGCCAAATTAAATACCTTATATTCCAGTATCATAAAACCAATTGATTTATTAAAAGAATTATTGAGAATAAGATCTTTTATAACCAACAGTAGATTACCTTTCGATGTAATAGAATCAAACATTTTAATATTTGAAAAAATAACTATAGTTAAAGGGTATGTAAAAAAACGATATAACATTTTTAATAGAAATACCAATAGTAGAGATTAACAATTACAATTATTATCATTTATTTGCTTTTCCAATAAAAATGACTAGCACATACCAAGTTATTATACCCAAAACCAAATTCCTATCCTTAAATGAACTAAGATATGGTTATACGAACGAAAAATGTGAGGAAGTCACACCAAATCAATATTTATGCCAATCATTGACAACGACAACAATTCAAGAAGACAGCCCTTGCAAAGTACAACTACTAAAATTTTCCAATCATTACGAAAATTGTGAAGCCAAACCTGTGCAAATCACTAACATGAAAATCCAGAAAATAACAGAAAATAAATGGATAGCCATTTTTCCCACAGAAGTAATCGCAACAATATACTGCAATCAAGACGAAAGTAACTTAGCATTAACCGGAAGTAAATTAATCACCCTTAAGGAAAATTGTTATTTAAAATTGAAACATGACATAATTAGAGTTTACCAAGATCCCGTACAAACCAAGAAGTTAGCAAATTTACTCGAATTACAAATCAAGATTACCCGAGACGAAGACGAAGAAATACTTCAAAAGCCCATGCAAATAGAACACCTGGAGTTAGACAACCTCAACCACGCCATGAAACTCATGGAAGACTACAAATATCACCTAAACGAACTCAAAACGCCCAAAGTGCACTACGATAATATTAGTGTATAGACAATTGTATTAATTATTTTGACGATTTTATTGATTATTTATGTAATTTACAAAATGTATATTAGGTATAAAAATAAAGGAAACAGTTTTAGATTTAAGGCAACCAAAGAAACAAATGTACCCTTAGAAAGTATGAATTTTAAGAAATAAAATTAAAATGAATTTTAAATTAAAAATCAAGAAAAGGTAAAAACCGTTAATTTTTAATGTACGTCGGGAGGAGTTATGTAATCCCCCAATTGTTTTATATATATATATATATATATATATAAAGAAATAAAAATTATTAAAAATATTGAGAATGCGCTAAGGGATGTGCAACAATGTAAATCAAGGACAATTTTATTCAGTTTTTATTAACGTTCATGGAACGGAAGCGCTACTTTGTAGCACAGACGATAAGTGACACTACAGATATCAGGTCACAGGCGGTCGCAGAGTCACGTACCAAGATTACTTAGAATTAAAACCGCAACAATGTATTAATCAATAATAGTCAAGCCCCAGTCGACGACAGTCAATCCATCGTTCAGCTTTAACATTGCAGTTCGTTAGATTACTCACTGTTGTACAATTAATTAATGTATTTCGACTTAGAATAATTCAGTTTAAGTTTGTCAAAATTCAATGTCAATTTCTGTATAAAAATAAATAAATTTGTTAAGAAGTTGGAAATGGTTTTATAAAAAGGACCGCTCCCAGCCACGAACCTTAACTCGCGTAACAGGACAATTATCAGTAACGCTTATCATCTAGATGGTCAAATATTGAAAAGTAAGGCCATTGTCAAAAATCTCAGAGTAACCCTTGACACAAAAATGACATTTGAAACGCATATAAATAATATTGTTAATAAAGCGTGTCGTAACCTAGGTTTCATCCTCAGATTAACCAGAAACTTTAAAAATCCTTCATCTTTAATTTTACTATTCAACTCTTATGTTAGGAGTCATTTAGAATATTCCGCAATTATTTGGACTCCCTTTTACCATAAATATACAGTTCGTATCGAACGAATTCAAAAAAAAAAGTATTAAAAAAAAAATTATTAATAGTTTAAACTACAGATTCAATAGATACTTAAACAATACGCCCTATGAATCAAACCTCAGCTTTTATAATTTACGTCCGTTAGCAAAAAGAAGGTTAATCACTGAGCAAATTTTTCTTTTTAAAATTTTACATGGCGTGATTGATAGCGAGTTCTTAGTCGGAGCCTTGTGTTTTTACGTTCCTGTATATCTTGTCCGAAACCCTCCCCTATTTGCTTTAGAACACTGTAACACCAATCACGGTTTAAATGCTCAAGTCACAAGAATTATGCGTAATTAAAATAATTACGTACACAGCACCAACCTGGATATATTTAGCTTTAGTCTAAACGCTATTTAATGCAAATGTTTTAACATAGAATTTGTTGAATTTGTTGAGTTTAAAATTTGTAGAAACATCCTATTTGTATTATGTTAAATACTGATTATTTTACTCTTATTCTAGTTTTTTAGCTTTATAGTCATTTATTTTTTACTACCTCACCGCTATTAACAATTAAGTTTGAATTTATAAAATTCCGTTGTCACTGCAGTATTATAAAGTTGTGGCACCTTCATTGGAAGATTTATACCTTCTGTTTGGTGTCCTTTATTGTAAATAAATAAAATAAATAAAAAGGTCTGTTTCCTATACCGCACCTGACGAGACTTTACACGTGCGTGTGTGTATGTGTGTGCGTGCGTGCGTATGTGCGTACGCGTGTGCTTTCGCGCGCGCACACACGGGCGGACACGCGTGCGTGTCCGCGGGCGTGCGTGTGTGCTGCGTGAGTGTATGGTGCGTGCATGTGTGTGTGTATATGTGTATATGTGTGTGTGTGTGTGTGCGTACGTGCGTGCGTGCGTGCGTGCGTGCCTGCGTGCGTGCGTTGGTGCGAGCGTGCTTGGGTGGGTGGGTGCGTGCGTGCATACATACGTGAGTGTGTGTGTGTACGTATGTGTGTGCTTATGTATACGTAAGTACGTGCGTACGTGCACGCGTGCATATATATATATATATATATATATATATATATATCATCATCATCATCATCATTAGGTCTTCAGTCCTAGAACTGGTTAGACGCGTACCATCGTTGTTCCCTATTCTGAACTAACCTACAGATTTCCCTGAAATATGCACAGTTTGCATCTATAACTGTCTGATCTAGGTCTACATTTACCTCTTTTTTCCTATCTCTGCTTGTAATATATCACATACTATTCCCCAAAAATGCCTTAGAACGTATTCCGCCCTACTATTTCTCTTTTTCCCCAGATATCCTTGTTCCCCTACTATTTCTGTAACTTATTTGTTATTATCTTTGTCTGTCCATGCTATCGTCCTCATACATCTGGAGCATTTCAAAAGGCTGCTACCGTTTTTCTGTCTGCGTTTCAGACTGCCGTATTTCATAGGCATACTGTGCTGTGCTCCACAATATGCTTTCAACAATTTTCTTCTTATTCTATGTTTGTTGTCTTTCCTCATAGGCGCTGTTCTTTCTTGTTAGATGCAGTTCGATCACTTTCTATTGTTTTACAGTTATATGCCCTATTTCTCCGACCTTCAATGGTTGTGAAGGGAGGTAAGAAGCCTGTGGCTGCCAAGTTCCCCCAACACTTAACCATTTGGCGATTTAAAATATTTTCCAATTTATCTTTTCGCACAGTCAAAATTAGTTGCAAGTATTTCGCAACCCACAACTAGTTGTTTATACTAATCATCAGATTTATCTGCGCTTATTTTTTCGTCATTAGGTTTTCCGTCTCAAAACTGGTTGGACACGTACCTGCACTTATTTATATTCTGAGCTAGCCTACATAGTTCCCTGAAATTCTCACACAGCATGTGTATTCAGCTCGTTCCCTTTCTATTGTTTTCTAATTTTATACCCTATTTTACCGAGATTCAGTGAAGGAGGTTAAGCAACCTGTGGCTACCAAGATCCCCCAACACTTAGACATTTGCCGAAATAATGATTTTCCAGTAAGTCCTTTCACACACTTAACATTATTCGAGAATATTGCCCAACCAATTTTTGTAGTTACTTATAATAATCATCATGTTTAAGCACAGTTATATTTTCGTCATTAGTTTATCCATCTTGGGATTGGTTGGATGCGTACCTCCATTGATTTCTATTCTGGGCTAGCCTACACATCTCCCTGAAACCTCTACAGCCTACATCTTTTACTATCTGTGTGCAGTAGACTAATCTAGGTCTGCCTCTTCTTCTCTTTTTTTCTATCTCTGCTTCTAATATATTCCGCACTATTCCCTCATGCCGTAGTATGTGGGCTATCATCCTATCTCTCCTATTTTTTACCGTTTTCCACATATTTCTTTCTTCCCCTACCATTTTTAGTACCTCTTCGTTCTTAACTTTGTCTGTCCATGATATCTTCATCATACGCCTGTAGCACCACATTTCAAAGGCTTCTACCTTTTTCTTGTCCGCTTCTCCAACTGTCCAGGCTTCACAGCCGTGCAGTGCTGTGCTCCACACATATGTTTTAAGCAATCTTTTCCTTGTTTCTATGTTTGTGGTCTTTGAGCACAGTAGTTGCTTTTTCTTGTTAAATGTAGCACGACCTTGTGCTAATCTTTGTTTTATATCTTTTGTGCTTTTCCCATCTTGCGTTATTTGGCTTCCTAGGTAGCAGAAATCCTTAACCTCTTGTAAGTTCGTGTTAAATACTTGTATTCTTGTTTTTGATTTATTTTCCCCACCTTTGCAAACTAGAACTTTAGTTTTACTTTTGTTAATTTTCATACCGTATCTCTCTGTTAGAACCGTTTCCATTTCATTAAGAGCAGCTTCTAACTCTTCCTTGCTAGACGCTAATACCGCTATATCATCTGCAAATCTAAGCATATCAATTTTTTGTCCCTGCATAGTAATTCCAAATGTCTTCCTGCATTTGACAGTATGCATTGCCTCTTCTATGTACAAGTTAAAAATCAATGGGGATAGGACACATCCCTGTCTCACCCCTTTCCTAATGTTTACTTCTCTACGTTCCTGCTCTAATTCTATTACTGCTGTTTGCTCTTTGTATTTGCTATGTACTATTCGTCTATCCCTATAACTCATTCCAATCTTTTTGAGTATTTCGAACATTTTTTTCCAATTTACATTGTCGAATGCATTTTCCAGATCTACAAACCCTATATACATGCTTTCCCCCTTTTCTATTGTTTTCTCCATTATCACTCTCAGAGCTAAAATAGCCTCCCGTGTTCCCCTGTTTCGCCTAAACCCAAACTGGTCTTCTCCTAGTATTTCTTCAGCTCGTTTTTCCATTCGTCTTTGCACAATTCTAGTTAATATTTTTGACACGTGTGCTGTCAAACTTATTGTTCGAAAATTTTCACATCTATCCGCGCCTTTCTTTTTTGGTATCTCGCCTGTCTCATACATATAGCTTACAAGTTGGAAGAGACGTTCTGGTACTGCTTGTCCAGCGGCTTTTAGAGTTTCTGCTTGCACCTTACCTGTACCCGGCGCCTTACCATTTTTCAGACTCTTTAATGCTAATTCAAACTCGTCTCGAAGTATAGGATATCCCAAGTCATCATTTTCAATGTCTGATTCCTGTTCTAATGCAGTTAGTTCCTCTCCTGCATATAAATTCCCTATATATTCTTGCCATCTACTCACTTTCTCTACGTTTTCTATAATGACGTTTCCTTGTGCGTCCCTTATATTTTTGCTATACCGTTTTATATCCCTAAAATTCATTCTAATTTGTATGCTTCGTCTGTCTTTCCTATTTCCATCTTAGTTTGTACCTCTTTGCACTTTTCATCAATCCATTGTTCTTTAGCTTACCTGCATTTTCGAATAATTTCCCATTTTATGGCTTTGTATCTCTGTTTTCCTGTTTCGTCTGATTTATTTTTGTATTTTCGTCTTTCTTCTATTAAATTCACGATATCCTTTGTTATCCATGGTTTCTTGTTTTCTTTTTGTGTATACCCCAGAATATCTCTGGCCGCCATGTCTAGGCTGGATTTAATGTTATTCCATTCTGTTTCTACTTCCTTAGTTTCAGATATTTTCCCGATATCATTCAGTAATTCATTTGACTTTTTTTCGAATCTTACTTGAATATCTTTATCTTTAGTTTCTCTAAGTCCAAGTGCCTTTTTCCGTTCCTTTTTTCAGATTTTTAAATTTAAGTGCGGCCTTCATAATTACGATGTTGTGGTCAGTATCTATATCTGCTTCTGGGTAGCTTCTACAGTCTTTTACTTGATTCCTAAACCGTTGTCTAACAAGAATGTAATCTATTTGATATCTTCCTATATCTCCTGGCATCTTCCACGTATATCGTCTTCTAGCATGATGTTGAAATAATGTGTTTGTGATGATTAAATTGTTCTTGTCACAAAATCTACCAACCTATTTCCCTGTCGTTTCTCGTGCCTAAACCAAATAAACCTACTACCGCTCCTTCCCTACCCTCACCTACCACAGCATTAAAATCCCCGTAATTATTAAATTTTCATGTCCTTTACGTATCTTAGTATGTCTTCGATATCTTTGTAGATGGCTTCTACCTCTTCGTCACTGTAGCTAGAGGTGGGCATGTATACTTGTATTATTACTGTATTTACCGGTTTAGATTCTAATCTAACCATGAGTACTCTTTCGTTCTTTTGTAAGTAATTTCCTACACAGTATCCTATCTTTTTCCGCATAACTATCCCCACACCCAAATTTCCTTCCTCTGCTCCTGTATGAATTACCCTGAAGTCTCCACTCCAAAAATCCCCCGCCTCTGGCCACCGAACTTCGCTGATCCCTACTATGTCTAGTGATAACCTATTCATTTCGATTTTTAGGTTCTCTAGCTTACCTACTTGCTTCATACTTCTAACATTCCACGCTCCGACTCGCAGAATGTTCCCGACTCTTATTTTTAACTTTCCGATCGCATCCTCCGAAGTAGTCCCCTCCCGGAGATCCGAATGGGGGACTATTTTAACTCCGGAATCTTTTACCCCAGAGAATGCCATCATTTTATTATAATTTAGGTACGCTGTGTACTTGGGAGATAATGTGGTGGTTTCCCGTTGCCTTCCACATCGCGGTAGTGTGTCTTAGACTGCCATACCGACCCCTATGGTCTCTGCCAATCTAAGTACCGAAAGAGCTGCTGCCCTCTTTCGGGGACCTGTCTTAATCTGGTTCCTCGCTAACGACCCTACTACTTTGGTTAGACCTGTAGTTTGGCTCTTTAGCTCATTAGAACACGCAAGCCATTTCACCTGTTCTAGTAATTTAGAACTTCGGCAAGGTGCAGGTCCATTGCTAATACCGCTATATCATCTGCAAATCTAAGCATATCAATTTTTTGTCCCTGCATAGTAATTCCAAATGTCTTTCTGCATTTGACAGTATTCATTGCCTCTTCTATGTACAAGTTAAAAATCAATGGGGATAGGGCACATCCCTGTCTCACCCCTTTCCTAATGTTTACTTCTCTACGTTCCTGCTCTAATTCTATTACTGCTGTTTGCTCTTTGTATAAGCTATGTACTATTCGTCTATCCCTATAACTCATTCCAATCCTTTTGAGTATTTCAAACATTTTTTTCCAATTTACATTGTCGAATGCATTTTCCAGATCTACAAACCCTATATACATGCTTTCCCCTTTTTCTATTGTTTTCTCCATTATCACGCTCAGAGCTAAAATAGCCTCCCGTGTTCCCCTGTTTCGCCTAAACCCAAATTGGTCTTCTCCTAGTATTTTTTCAGCTCGTTTTTCCATTCGTCTTTGCACAATTCTAGTTAATATTTTTGACACGTGTGCTGTCAAACTTATTGTTTGAAAATTTTCACATCTATCCGCGCCTTTCTTTTTTGGTATAGTTACTATGATGCTACGTTTGAAATCTTTGGGTATCTCGCATGTCTCATATACAGTGTGTCCAAATTTCGAGTCTCTACATTGTGATTTCAGTTATTATAAGAGATAGAAATTGGGTTAAATGGGGAAAGATTTGCAGGAATCCAGGCCAGTTTTGTATCCGTTTACAAAATTGGTGTAAGTTGTCTGGTTTTGGAGATATTCGAAGAAAACTAAAAATGGCGGATTTTGTTTTTTGATAATAAAACATGAATCATAAGTCGCACCATCACAAGACTTGCACATTATTAAGACACTTTTCTAAAAGGAGTATTTTAGCATAAACAGAATCATTCGACTGTCTTTTGTTTTCGAGGAAACGCCCACAACTTTTGTTTTTCTTATTGCCGCCATTTTGAATATTAAGTGAATATTATGCGCCTTAAAATTACCTTTTCAAAAATATGCCACATGTGTATAAAAAAATGCAAAACTATCCTAAATTTTAAAAATAACTAAATTTGTATGTTCTTTAACGTTTGGTAATCCCAACAGGGCAAAAATTTGATTTCTACTTTCCAAACAGTAGTAGTAGTAGTAGTAGTACCACATACATTTTGTTAAGTAGAACCCGTAAAGTATTGGATATAAATCTTAAAATTAACTTAAACATAAAACTGTAGCCTATCTTATCTAATTTAGGGAACAAAATTAAATGTGACTGAAACAGCAAACTATCATCTAAATTCCTTCCCGTAGATGCTGAAAATGCTGTCCGTTTGCATCACGGCACATTCGACAATTAATTAAAACTTTCCGTACAACTCTGCTTAACGCGCGCCTATTTATAGAGTTAAGAATGTCACGGACTCTTTCCTGCAGTTCGTTTATATTATGAGGCGGTTCAAACTCGTATACCTCATTTTTAGCAAAACCTCATAAATAAAAATCAAGTGGTGTAAGATCTGGTGATCTTGCCGGCCACATAATTGGTCCACTATTGCATATAATATTTTGGCCAAAATGTTCAGCTAAAAGGGCGCTAACTTCTCGGGAATTGTGAGCTGGACAACCATCTTGCTGAAACCATAGTTTTCGAAAATCATCATCATTTGGTACAAGTCCTCTAATAGCCGGAATTATTTGGTCTCTTAACAATTCCGTATATCTGGCGCCATTGAGGTTATTGACAAAATAAAAGGGTCCAATCAAATTATTACCTATAAAAGTATTAATTACATTGGTTAATTTACTAAAATATTTATATCATAATTAACTACCTAAGATACCACACCAAACGTTAAATCCATATCTCGTTTGAAATTTGCGTTGCGCCGTCAAATGATGATTTTCAGTGCTACAGTGATGCGTGTTCTGTTTATTGAACACCCCGCAATTGGTAAACCGCGTTTCGTCTGTCCATATTATCAATTCTGGAAAGTGAGGTTCTTCCTCGCATTTTTGGATGTACCAATTACAAAAACGCATTCGTCTGGCGAAATCTTCTCTTTTGAGGCCTTGAACAATAGTAGGTTTATAAGGATGAAACTTTTCCTTTTTTAAAATATTATGAACAGTTGATTTTGGAATATTAAGTTCACGGCTTACAGATCTTACGGATGTGGATGGATTTCGTGTTACCGCCTCAGTAATGCTTAGAACACGTTCCCTATTGTTTAAGTCGTATTGTTCCCTAGTCTGTTCAAAAGCACCATAATTCAGTAAATTCATTACAATTTTTCTGAAATATGTTTTATGCGGTTGTCGTCTTTCTGGATACAATTCCAAATATCTGGCGGATGCCGTATCAGCGTTCCGAAACGATTGTAAATAAGTATTTAGCATATCAAACTTTTCCTCATTCGAAAACTTGTAGACATGTGCCATTTTTTAAATTAAAAATGCAGCACCACCGGCACCAAAACTTACAACACCCAAAGGTTATCTAAATTTTAGAATTTGTTTGACATATAACTGTAATTCAATTGTTTGGTTTTGTCACATACCACCGCCTACTATTATAAAACGATATCATTTTAACTCTAGTACCACCATAATTAATAATTTCTGACAAATGTTGTTTGTGTACATTATAAAATGTGTATTGTACTTTTCATAAAGTAGAAATCAAATTTTTGCCCTGTTGGGATTACCAAGCGTTAAAGAACATACATATTTAGTTATTTTTAAAATTTAGGATAGTTTTGCATTTTTTTATAGACATGTGGCATATTTTTGAAAAGGTAGTTTTAAGGCGCATAATATTCACTTAATATTCAAAATGGCGGCCATAAGAAAAACAAAAGTTGTGGGCGTTTCCTCGAAAACAAAAGACAGTCGAATGATTCTGTTTATGCTAAAATATTCCTTTTAGAAAAGTGTCTTAATAATGTGCAAGTCTTGTGATCGTGCGACTTATGATTCATGTTTTATTATCAAAAAACGAAATCCGCCATTTTTAGTTTTCTTCAAATATCTCCAAAACCAGACAACTTACACCAATTTTGTAAACGGATACAAAACTGGCCCGGATTCCTCCAAATCTTTCCCCATTTAACCCAATTTCTATCTCTTATAATAACTGAAATCACAATGTAGAGACTCGAAATTTGGACACACTGTATATAGCTTACAAGTTGGAAGAGACGTTCTGTTACTGCTTGTCCAGCGGCTTTTAGAGTTTCTGCTTGCACCTTATCTGTACCCGGCGCCTTACCATTTTTCAGACCCTTTAATGCTAATTCAAACTCGTCTCGAAGTATAGGATATCCCAAATCCTCATTTTCAATGTCTGATTCCTATTCTAATGCAGTTAGTTCCTCTCCTGCATATAAATTCCCTATATATTCTTGCCATCTACTCACTTTCTCTACGTTTTCTATAATGACATTTCCTTGTGCGTCCCTTATATTTTTGCTATACGGTTTTATATCCCTAAAATTCATTCTAATTAATTTGTATGCTTCGTCTGTCTTTCCTATTTCCATCTTAGTTTGTACTTCTTTGCACTTTTTATCAATCCATTGTTCTTTAGCTTTCCTGCATTTTCGAATAATTTCCCATTTTATGGCTTTGTATCTCTGTTTTCATGTTTCGTCTGATTTATTTTTGTATTTTCGTCTTTCTTCTATTAAATTCACGATATCCTTTGTTATCCATGGTTTCTTATTTTCTTTTTGTGTATACCCCAAAATATCTCTGGCCGCCATGTCTAGGCTGGATTTAATGTTATTCCATTCTGTTTCTACTTCCTTAGTTTCAGATATTTTCGCGATATCATTCAGCAATTCATTTGACCTTTTTTCGAATCTTACTTGAATATCTTTGTCTTTTAGTTTCTCTAAGTCCAAGTGCCTTTTTCCGTTCCTTTTTTCAGATTTTAAATTTAAGTGCGGCCTTCATAATTACGATGTTGTGGTCAGTATCTATATCTGCTTCTGGGTAGCTTCTACAGTCTTTACTTGATTCCTAAACCGTTGTCTAACAAGAATGTAATCTATTTGATATCGTCCTATATCTCCTGGCATCTTCCACGTATATCGTCTTCTAGCATGATGTTGAAATAATGTGTTTGTGATGATTAAATTGTTCTTGTCGCAAAATTCTACCAGCCTATTTCCCTGTCGTTTCTCGTGCCTAAACCAAATAAACCTACTACCGCTCCTTCCCTACCCTCACCTACCACAGCATTAAAAACCCCCGTAATTATTAAATTTTCATGTCCTTTTACGTATCTTAATATGTCTTCGATATCTTTGTAGATGGCTTCTACCTCTTCGTCACTGTAGCTAGAGGTGGGCATGTATACTTGTATTATTACTGTGTTTACCGGTTTAGATTCTAATCTAACCATGAGTACTCTTTCGTTCTTTTGTACGTAATTTTCCACACAGTGTTATATCTTTTCCGCATAACTATCCCCACACCCAAATTTCCGTCCTCTGCTCCTGTATGAATTACCCTGAAGTCTCCACTCCAAAATCCCCGCCTCTGGCCACCGAACTTCGCTAATCCCTACTATGTCTAGTGATAACCTATTCATTTCGATTTTAGGTTCTCTAGCTTACCTACTTGTTTCATACTTCTAACATTCCACGCTCCGACTCGCAGAATGTTCCCGACTCTTATTTTTAACTTTCCGATCGCATCCTCCGAAGTAGTCCTCCCGGAGATCCGAATGGGGACTATTTTAACTCCGGAATCTTTTACCCCAGAGAATGCCATCATTTTATTATAATTTAGGTACGCTGTGTACTTGGGAGATAATGTGGTGGTTTCCCGTTGCCTTCCACATCGCGGTAGTGTGTCTTAGACTGCCATACCGACCCCTATGGTCTCTGCCAATCTAAGTACCGAAAGAGCCGCTGCCCTCTTTCGGGGATCTGTCTTAGTCTGGTTCCTCACTAACGACCCTACTACTTTGGTTGGACCTGTAGTTTGGCTCTTTAGCTCATTAGAACACGCAAGCCACTTCACCTGTTCTAGTAATTTAGAACTTCGGCAAGGTGCAGGTCCATTCGAAAAGGATAAATTAAGCATGGAAATATAATAAAATTAGGTTGTTTTTTAAGTATTTAAAGGTTTGTTTGTAATTACTCTTTGAAAGTAACATTTAATGGCAATATTTAAAGGTAGTATTCGAGGTTAATATTTAAAATTAGTGTTTGTGGGTAACGTTTAAAGTCAATTCTGCAGAACTGGTCGAAATAAATCGAAGACAATTATGAAAAATTATAGACAATTTTACTATATTAGCACAACGTTTGACAAATTACTTATAAATTTAATAGCATTTGCTGTCTTCAGAAATCAATATAATCCTCTATAAGGCCCTTCAGTTATTTTAAAAATTTACCCCCATTTTGGACATCACAAAATGATTAAAAGAATTTACAATTAAATCATGTCAAGAATAATGATACAAGTCACGTATACTATTGCCAATAGAAATAATTCTTTTTCATAAGAAAGCCAACGTGTTACGTCATCATCGAACATTTATTGGTATTGGTGACAATAAATACTATTAGTGCGGGTATCCTACAGTTTTTAGTGAAAGATTTATGCCGGCAGTGCGTGAAGTGACAGTCGTACTTGAACCGTTGCAGAAGCGAGTGGTATGAGAGCTTTTGGAAGCGACACCATCACCCAAACGTGCGTGTTCTTGGTTGTCCGCGAAGCTTTTGTGTGTGAACTTTTATTGCCCCGAGCGGCACAGGCTTTAAGGTATTTATACCCTTTATTAAGTAGTTTGTTGTAGTTGTTTTAGTTATTACATAGCCGCTCCACTGTCATCGGTATTGCTACAAAAAGCAATTGGTCCTTCCCTATAATTAGCATATCTATATCACCTCATTCATCCCATAAATCCATTGGTCCTTCGAGCCGGATTTCACTAGTCCTATGGTTTTATACGCATGTCCTAAATTAAATATTATTTTGCATTTCAGCGAGCGTTTTTAATTAATGATTTAGCTTTACATTTGTGTTCAAACCCCATATTTAGCGGGTTAAAATATGTACAATATTAGCTACATACTTTCGTTAAATTAAATAAGCGATTTCGCCGTAATTAAACCAACAAGCGTTTAGTTACAAACAAATACTTTAGCATCAAATTTGTTAGTTTTCAGTCTTAAATTCATTTTAGCGGCATAAAACACACAGCAACCTGAAAATTATAATTCGCTTTATACTTCTCAAATAAGAAAGGTAAAAGGATTTTCTTTGTGTAAAAGCCATTGCACGTTTTGTATCACATACAACCTTTCAGTCGGTTTGCGGTAAAATATTGAATACATCTGCAAAGGGTAATAAAGTTGTAAAGCTGAACCCTTCTTGCAAATACGTTAAGCCACATGTTCCTGTGAGCTTTGATGTAAGGCCGCCCGTTGTAAACTGTACATTTTATCTAAACGCTTTGTAAGAATTTGACGAACCGTTAGGTTTTCTACGTGTTGCTTAAGACCCATTGCAGGCTAATAGTCATAAACGTGATTTATTAGTTTATACGCTATTTTACATTTTTCGTGCCTTGAACAACAACATAATATTTTAATATTTCTCAGCGCACATCTGAGCGGTTACCGTTTTACAGCATTTTTATAGTGTAGGTCTTTCAGAATAACAATCACTATGTAGCAGAGCTCGAATTACTTAAAATACGCATTATGGAGATGTGGGAACTTGGTAACGCTATACAAAGTGAGTCAAGTTTAAAAACGTTGTTCCATATTTAAACAAGGGGAGTAAATGACCTTTACTCAAATTTTAATAAAGTTTTAGTTGATGTCTTAGCGTCCTGTGACGAGGTAGAATTATTGAATTACCACGCTTTACGGAAGGAAGTGGATTCCGCTTATTATTGCATACTGCTGCATCTCGAAACGATGCAAGAAATGCGGGCACCGAAAATTACGGAAAATGCTCCAAGCAGCACGGGATCAAAATTGTTACCGTTAAAGCTCCCACATTTTAATAATGAGGTAACGGAATTCGCATCCTTTATCGATTTAGTTGACAGTCTGGTTTATAATAACGCGTCGCTGTCCAATATCGAAAAATTAAATTACCTTATCAATTGCTGTAGCGGGGAGTCTTTGAAAATCATTAAATCGGTACCCATTTCGGGAGATAATTTTATTATTTCCTATAACGCCTTGCGTGAGCGATTTAGCAATCCGCGTTTATTAGCAACTTTGCATTGGAAGGCTATGAAAGACTTTCCACCTTTAAAATCAGAAGACCCTAAGAAACTTAGGGCACTTATTGATTGTTTTTCAGAGAACCTTGCTGTTCTAACAAACTTAAAGTTTCCCACTGAACATTGGAACTTTATTCTAGTCGATTTTCTTTTAGAAAAACTCGATCCGTTCACTAGAAAACGCTTCGAACTCCAATCGGATCCAAAGCAAATACCCAATTTCGATGATTTGAGATATTTTTTAACTCAACAATGTGCAGCGTTGGAAACCTTTTCTTCAACCGCACCTGTTTCTTATTCGACGACTGTCCATACAGCTCACACATCAGTGTCTAAGAAATCCTCAGCGTTTTAATTTAAACCAAAAGTTTCTTCTAACGTAGTTTCACGGAATACACCAAGTAGCTCCAGTGACTCAAAGAATTCATTTTCGCACCATTGTCCTTCTTGCAAAGGCAAGACAGATGTCAATCGTTTCTAAAGAAAACTCCGACGGAACGTTTCGACATTGTCAAACGCTTACGCCTTTGTTTAAATTGCTTACGAACAGACCATGCGTCCATGCAATGCAAATCTTATAACTCTTGTCGAACTTCCAAGCCGCATCATACCTTGCTACATTTTGAACCGCAACCTGCTTCTAGCCGTTCAGCTGAACCGATCGCTATACATATGCATAAAAATGCCAATAGGACGCAGTCAGCCTCTCCTATTCCGGCAAATGTTTTGTCTTCACGGACGAATTAAAATCTTGGGGTTACTGTCTTACTCTCCACTGCTGTTGTGGAAGTTCAAGACCGGTCTGGTAGATACAAACCGATCAGGGTACTCTTAGACCCTGGCTCCCAAGCTAGCTTTATTCGAGACGATTGCGTGAGCAAACTTTGGCTTCCACGCATACGTTCTCAAGTTCCGATTTATGGACTTGGACAGACAACTTCAGCAGTCAATAGGGGTGCCGTCAGCTGCACCATTCGCTCTATGTTAGACTCTGAAAAATCTCTAGAAGTCACAACCTTTGTGCTTTCGTCAATATCTGGCAAATTACCCAGCGTTGAAGTTCCTAGTAATTGGGAACACTTATGCGGCCTGCACTTTGCAGACCCGACCTAGAACTCTCCAGGAACTATTGACATGCTCCTTGGAGCAGATGTTTATCCGTTCATCATCAATGGCGGTGTTATACATGGCAAATTTCTTCAGCCTGCCGCCATAAATACAATTTTGGTTGGACTATTATTGGTCCCACAAAAAGCTTGCAGTCTGATACTGTCCAAGCATTTTTACTTGTAGAAGATCCTATCGACCAGACCCTAAGGCGGTTTTGGGAGATAGAAGAGTTGCCATCCAAGCCTTATACTTCTCCAGAAGAAGAAAAGGCAGATTTGATTTTTGAAAACACGTTTTCTCGTGACCCTAGCGGTCGTTTTATTGTTGCGTTACCGTTCAACGATACTTTGCCCGTTTTTGATAATTGCTTTGAGATGGCTAAAAAAAGACTATTTTCGTTGGAGCGCAAATTGCATGCTCAATCGGAGCTACGCGACCAATACAACAATTTCATGCAGGACTATCTTGATGCAGGTCATATGGCATTACTCGATTCTCCGCCCGTTGGGAACGATAATTATTTTTACCTCATCACCCTGTGTTTAAAAAGGAAGGTCATACTTCTAAAATTCGTGTGGTTTTTGACGCCTCTGCAAAGGCTAAAAACAACGTGTCACTTAATGACACTCAATTGGCTGGACCTAGTCTCCAAAATGACATTTCGCAATCTTACTTAAATTTCGCTCTCATCGTTTCGTTTTTACTTGTGATGTTCGCCAAATGTATCGACAAATTTTGGTTACCGAAGAACATCGAAGGTTTCAATTAATTGTGTGGCGGTTCTCCGCAGAAGAACCCATTCAGACTTATCAGCTTAATACAGTGACCTATGGTATTAAGTCATCGCCTTATCTTTCATTAAAAACCCTTCAGCAATTAGCCATTGACGAAGGCAAAAGGTTTCCGTTAGCCGCTGAGGCTATACGGTCAAATCTATATATTGACGATTTCGTCGCTGTTGGAGATTCTATACAATCGGCCAGAGAAATTAAAGATCAACTTATCCGACTTTTACATTCGGCTGGGTTTGAACTTCGAAAATGGAGTTCTAATTCAATTTCTATTTTGAAAAGCATTCTGTCAGATTTTTGCCAATATACTTCACTCGATTTCGATTCTGACGAATCAATAAAAATATTAGGTATTCAATGGTCACCTACAGAAGATATTTTCTCATTTCGGGTTAAACCATTAAACCCAATATGTACAAAGCGCAACATACTTTCGCAAGTTGCCAGAATATATGATCCATTAGGGTTTTTAGCCCCACTAACACTTTTTGCAAAACGCCTAATCCAGCATCTGTGGATGTTAGGTTTAAATTGGGATGACATCCCACCAGCAGACATTTCGTCTCAATGGCAGCAGTATCAAGAAGAATTGCCGTTATTATCGTCATTAAAGTTACCACGTTGTTTACCCCCTTCGGATTCTTTTACTTGTCATTTGCATGGGTTTTGCGATGCTAGCGAGGTAGGGAATGCAGCGGTAGTGTATTTTCAGTTCATAAATCAAACTACTGGAGAAATAACTGTACAATTTGTAACCGCTAAAACAAAAGTAGCTCAATTAAGCGCATTTCAATTCCACGTTTGGAATTATGTGCCGCCGTTTTATTAACCGATTTACTTTCTTTTACCATTCGGTCTTATCAAGGCTTGATTGAAATCTCCGATGTTTCAGCGTGGAGTGATTCTACGGTTGCTCTCACTTGGATACGTTCTCCACCTTTTCGTTGGAAAACTTTTGTGGCAAACCGTGTTAGCCACATTCAAGAAATCATTGCACCTAGTCGATGGTTTTATATTAAATCTTCGCATAATCCGGCTGATCCGGCATCTCGGGGATTAATGCCAAGCGCGTGTTATTTCATGTTCGCTATGGTGGGAGGGGCCTGAATGGCTTCACTACCCTAGTGACTCGTGGCCGCCTCAACCAACATTGTCAACCTCAATTGCTGAGGTAACTACGCAAAAGAAGATCCTAACATTTGTCGCTCAAACAGATCCAAACGTCATTGACATTTTACTAAGTCGCTTTTCATCGTTATATAAAATCCAAGGCATCGTGGTTTAAGATTTTCTAAACCCATGGCTCAACGTCATACGGGTCCCTTAACAGACATTGAATTACACAATGCTCTCATGATTATCGTTCGGCATGTACAAAATGTTACATTTTCAAAGGAAATAGCTTCGATCAAGGCAAACCGTAAATTACCTAAAAGCTTGCGAAAACTTTCCCCATTTGTTGATCCACAAAATATCTTAAGAGTAGGTGGGCGCTTGACACATTCTTCGCTTCCCTATTTCGAAAAGTTTCCTGCGTTATTGCCTCAGCGGCACCGATTAACCGAACTTATCATTCGGTCAACTCATGAAAGGTATTGCCATCCCGGTGTTAATACCACAGCGTATCTTATCCAACAGAATTTCTGGATCCTTTCTATTAAAAATTCAATCAGAAATTATTTATCATCATGTCATAGATGTTTTCGTACCAAACCGGTCCTGGTAACTCCTCCTATGGGAGACCTACCGGCAGCACGTATTACCCAAATCAAACCGTTTAGTATTGTTAGTGTTGATTTTGCTGGCCCTCTTTTAATAAAGGCTAACCGCCTGCGAGGCTCTAAAACTCTTAAGGCCTATATTTGCATTTTTGTTTGTTTTGCCACTAAGGCAGCACATATTGAACTTGTTTCGGATTTGTCGGCAGACGCGTTTCTTGCCGCTTTGCGACGATTTATAGCACGTCAAGGACGCTGTTCTCAAGTATTTAGTGATTGCGGTACTAATTTTGTAGGTGCCTATCGTCAGCTTACGAGTTATCTGCATAGTGCAAAACCTCAGAAAAGATAAAGTGGTCTTTTAATCCACCTAGCGCCCCTCACTTCGGTGGCTTGTGGAAAAGCGGTGTTAAGTCGGTAAAGACACACCTAGCTCGCGTAATCGGCGAACAAAAACTTACCTTTGAGGAACTTTACACAGTTCTTACTCAAATTGAATCTGTTCTAAATTCAAGGCCACTCTGCGTTTTGAGTTCGGATCCAAATGACTTGCGTTGCCTAACACCAGGTCATTTCCTAACTATGGAGCCTCTTTCTGCACCACCAGATGAGGACCATTCAACCAACGTTTTACCATTAAAGAGCACGTGGAAACTTCTGCAAAAACTCCATCAAGATTTTTGGGCTCGCTGGAGCCATGAGTACTTACATACTCTGAATCAGAAAGTTAAATGGCACTCTAAGGTAGGTGTCCGACAAGTTGAAAAGGACACTATTGTCCTCATCAAGGACGACCAGCTTTCTCCACTTCAATGGAAGTTTGGTCGTATTATTAATACCTTTCCCGGTGCGGACGGTATTATACGTGTCGCGGAGATCAAAACTGCACATGGCACATTAAAACGACCTTTGGTCAAACTAGCGCCGCTACCGGTATTTTAATTTTATTCATGTTTAGATGTATATACACATTTCGTACATGTATAGTAGTATATTATTTTTAAATATTTGCTTATTTACATATATATTTTTATTTTTGCATAGTTGGTAATATCGCTCGCTGTAGTGTACCACCCTATCTTTCGTTACCTGTTTTCCTAGCAAGGTCAAATCCCATGTGATTTCCTTCACCCAACCTACTTCCCTCCTTTTCAAAATTCTATGAATTTGGTGGGCGGTATGTTACGTCATCATCGAACATTTATTGGTATTGGTGACAATAAATACTATTGGTGCGGGTATCTTACAGTTTTTAGTGAAACATTTATGCCGGCAGTGCGTGAAGTGACAGTCGTACTGGAACCGTTGCAGAAGCGAGTGGTATGAGAGCTTTTGGAAGCGACACCATCACCCAAACGTGCGTGTTTTTGGTTGTCCGCGAAGCTTTTGTGTGTGAACTTTTATTACCCCGAGCGGCACAGGCTTTAAGGTATTTATACCCTTTATTAAGTAGTTTGTTGTAGTTGTTTTAGTTATTACATAGCCGCTCCACTGTCATCGGTATTGCTACAAAAAGCAATTTGTCCTTCCCTATAATTAGCATATCTATATCACCTCATTCATCCCATAAATCCACAACGATTGACTTAGTGTTTCTAGATATACAAAAATCGCCTTTATCTTCGACGTAAAATCCATAACCCTCTACTTTGAATTTATCACGTAGGTCAGCTGTAAACTTCAAACCTTACTAAATTTCCTACTGTTTGTCTTCATTTTTATACTTACTAAAGCCAATGTTAATTTTATTAAAAAAAACGACATTTTGAAAAATTACGTCACCAATACCACGCATAAATTTATAATCAAGAATATATGCAATTTTTGAAAAAGACGATAAAAGTCCCTTGTTGGATAAATTATTCTTCACGTCAAACCAATTAATATAAGGCGTATCTGTAAATACATACAGTGAATTTATCTATACAAATTAAAACTGGTATTTGCAAAGCCATTACAAAACAAATACCTCATCGTTTCATAAAGGGAAATAACATCCATTGACTAGGTTTCGGCCTTCATTGGGCCTCTTTAGAATGGAGTACTTCTAAGCATAGCAAAACATGAAGCAATTTCAATGTATATGCTCGGAGGAACTTCTATATATTGGCGAAAGTATAAATGAACCGCCATCAGTTGACTAAAATCAGCACTAAGCTGAAATTTTACAGAAGCCAATTCGAAACTATACTACATTTTATAGATGGCAATACATTTATATATATATATATATATATATATATATATATAGAAATATATATCCATGGCCTCGCATTGAGGCGTCACTAAAAAAATGCTATGATAACGACCTTTTTAACTTTTCTTTGCCCGGTTTCTTTCAAACATCAAAAATGTTCCTCGCACAATGTAGGTTTAAATTTACAGAACTGAAATATCTCTCTTGTGAATAGTTTACCTGGCTATTTATTCCCACGCTTCTAAGGTTTGTTTTGGCCAAAAAAATCCTTGACAGATAGTCTATTAAAAGAACATAGTGTTTCGAGCTTTGATCATATACTTTCCTGGTAAATATCCTTACAAACAAATATTATATGATTAGGACTTCACTGAATCTCGGTGAAATAGAGCATAAAATTATAAAACAATAGAAGGGGAACCTAGTTGTATATAGGCTGTGTGAGAATTTCAGGGAACGGTGTAGGTTAGCTCAGAATAGAAATAAGTGAAAGTACGCCTCCGACCAGTTTTAAGACAGAAAACCTAATGACGAAAAAAATAATTGCACTTAAATCTGAGGATTATTATAAACAACTACAGGTGTTGGTTTTGAAATATTTTCAACTAATGTTGATTGTTCGAAAGGATATATTGGAAACTACTAATTCGGCACAAATGTTCAAGTGTTGGAAACCTCTGTAGGCGCAAGCTACTTAACCCCCTTCACATACCACTGAATATCGGAGAAATCGGGTATATATATAATATATATATATATATATATATATATATATATATATATATATATTCCAAAAAACTACCTAAAATATTTATATATATATATATTGCAAAAAAACTACCTAATATATATATATATATATATATATATATATATATATGTAAAAGAATAGAAGAGAAACCGAACAGCATCTAAGAAGAAAAAGCAGTGGCAATGTTCGAAAACAACAAACATAAAGAGAACATTGTTGAAAGCATTTGTGGAAAACAAAAAAATAATAGGAGAAATAGAAGGGCAGGATAGGTTCTAAGGCATTTTTGAAGTATAGTGCGGGATATTTTAGAAGTAGAGATAGTGGTAGGCCTAGATCACACTATTGCTCGCAAATAGTGAAACATTCAGATTGTGGAAATTTCAGGAAAATGAGTTAGTTAGCTCAGAATAGGAAACAATGAGAGTACGCATCTAACCAGAGAGAGAGAGAAAGAGAGAGAAAGAGAGAGAGAGAGGGGGAGAGAGGGAGAGAGGGAAAGATGGAGAAAAGGAGAGAGGGAGAGAGGTAGAGAAGGAGTGAGGGAGAGAGGGAGAGAGGGAGAGGGATTGAGGGAGAGAGGGGAAGAGGGAGATAGGGAGAGAGGGAGAGAGGGAGAGAGGGAGAGAGGGAGAGAGGGAGAGAGGGAGAGATGGAGAGAGAGGAGAGAGGGAGAGGGAAACAGGAAGCGAGGGAGAGAGGGAGATAGGGAAAGAGGGAGAGAGGGAGAGAGAGAGAGGGATAGAGGGAGAGAGTAAGAGAGTGAAAGAGGGAGAGAGGAAGAGAGGGAGAGAGGGGGGAGAGAGGGAGAGATGGAGAGAGGGAGAGAGTGAGAGATGGATAGAGGGAGTGATGTATAGAGGGAGTGAGGGAGAGAGAGCGAGAGAGAGGGGGATGGGGGAATAAGAGGGAGGGAGAGGTAGAGGGAGAGGGAAAGGGAGAGGGAGAAAGATCTACTTACGAAAACAAAGATTCCTAGTAAAATATTTTTTACGGTTCTTATGTTTCTTTGTGTAAATAAAATTAGACACTTCTAAGGTATTTCTACGTCAGCTACTTTCATTCTATAATCTAACGTAAACTATTTAAAAATTGTTGAACCAGAAACACTACCAAGGCATTCAAATTATTATTACACATTTATATACGTAGTATGTAATTTATTTTCTTACGTTTTATAGAAAAAAGAAACAACCTACCTTAACTCGCACTTTGTTAGGTGTTGATCTGGATATACACTGACGCCAAGAGAAACTTGGAAATACAAGGTAATAATTCAATTAAGCGAACCCTTATGAAAGTCGAACGGCTACGTGCAAAATATATTTTTATACGCACACACATATCAAAAGCTTGTTCAATCTTTATTGAAAATAAAACAAATTAATAGGACCTATTTTCAAAGCTCGCGATCAAAAACCGAAAGTTACGAAACCGGAAACAAGACTACTGTACCCGTCGAAAGAATCCAGGTCTTAAGTAGCGTTACATTATCTCAACGTCATCTCAACGCATGCTCTCGTACAACAAACGAACTTCGATACGAGTTTACAAAAGAATCAGTTAACCAATAAGAATTCTAAAATACAATAAAAACACGTCTAATTCTAAGCTATTCCCTTTACATTGCAACTCTAAAAGTCACAATGGATTTAATATTAATTTTTTTGCCGTACGATAATTATATCAGAATATGGTCGATTATAAATATTTTGTTTAATCTCAAGTTGTAAAGTCGACGCTTTCAAAAACAACAGTAATCGTTTTCCACAAACGAACCTAAAAATTAATTTATGACAGAAAATATAATCAATATTTGATATAGTATCTAGAAAATGGTGTCCATTTTTTAAGTCTATATTTATTACTCCCTATAGAGTATGAAATTAATTGCAAAAAATATTAAGTCTTTTAGTTAAAAGTAATTAAAATTTTAAATAAAACATATTAGGAATTATGGTTTTTACTAATTAGTAAAAACAGGATTCATTACACCTATGAGCTAGTTATAAAAATAGTTCAAAATTTCAACCCTGTGCATTTAATCAGGCTTGACCCCTTTTTCCAAATATTGTTGTGACCATTTTTTTTAGATTACTGAAGCAATATCTTTGAATGTTTGTTGTATCCTCACTAGCAAAATATTTTCGTTTTCTACGGGTGTTCTGTAGACAGTGTTTGCCATCTAGTCAGTGATCAAAACACAGACACTAAAAAAAATTGGTTTTGTACAAAGTTTAGTCCGTTTAGAATGGACCTGCACCTTGAAGAGGTTTCTAAAATACTAAAGCGGGTAGAATGGCATACATGTTTCCGTGTGTTAAAGAAGAGCCGAACTATAGGTTTAACCAAATTAATGAGATCTCTAGTGCGACTGACATGTTCCAAAAGGAGTGTAGCCGCTCTTTCAGTACTTAGAGAGGCAGAAACCATAGGGGTCAGTATGCCATTCTAAGACACACTACTGCGATGCGGATGACAAAGGGAAACCACCACATTACGTCCCAAGTACGCAGTATACTTAAATTGCTTTTAAAATGATGGCATCTTCTTGAGGTAAAGATTCCGGAGTTAAAGTAGTCCCCTATTCGGATCTCCTGGAGAAACTACTTCGGAAAATGTGATTGGAAAGTTTAAAACAAGAGCCGGGAATATTCTGCGAGTCAGAGCGTGGAATGTCAGAAGCATGAAACAAGTGGGGTAAGCTACAAAATTTGAAAATTGAAATGGATATATTAGCATTAGACATAATGAGGATTAACAAAGTTCGTTAGCTAAAGGCGGGAGATTTTTGGCAGAATTTTGCGACACAAACAATTTGGCCATCACAAACACATTATTTCAGAATAATACTAAAAGAGATACACGTGGAAGATGCCAGGAGACATAGGAAAATATCAAATACATTACGTTCTTGTTCGACGACGGTTTAGGAATCAAGTAAAAGACTGTAGACACTACCCAGAGCAAATATAAACACTACCTACAATATCGTAATTATGAAGACCGCGCTTAAATTTAAAAATTAGAAAAAAAGGAACGAAGAAAGTCGCTTTAACTTTGAGAAACTAAAAGATAAAGATATCTACGACAGAATTGAAAAAAGTCAAATGCATTGCTGAAAGACATGAAAAAATTTCGGATACTAAGGAAGTAGAAACAGAATGGAATAACATTAAATTCAGCTTAGACATAGCGACCAGAGATATTCACAAAAAAAAACTAAGAAAGCATGGATTTAATAGAAGAAAGGCGAAAATACAAAAACAGACAGACGAAGCGGGAAAACAGTGATACAAAGCCATAAAATGAAAAATTATTCGCAAACACAAGAAAGCTAAAGAACAATGGATTGATGAAAAATGCAAAGCGGTACAAACTAAGATGGAAATAGGAAAGACAGACCAAGCATACAAACTAATTAAAATGAATCTTAGGGAAATAATACCGTATAGTAAAAATATAAAAAGTGTGGGAGCAAACATCATTATAGAAAATATAGAGAAAGTGGTTAGATGGCAAAAATATATAGGGAACTTACATGTACGACAAGAACTAACAGCACTAGAACAAGAATCAGACGTCGAAAAGGATGACTTAGGATATCCTATACATAGAGATGAGTTTGAACTAGCATTAAAAAGTTTGAAAAATAGTAAGGCACTGGGTATAAATAAGATGCAAACAGAAACTCTAAAAGCTGCTGGACAATAAGTAACAGAACGTCTCTTTCGACTTGTAAGCTATATTTATAAGACAAACGAGATACCCAAACATTTCAAACGTAACATAATATAATTAGAGCAAGAACGTAAAGAAGTAAATATTTAGAATGGAGTGAGACAAGGATCCCGTTAATTTTTAACTTAGACATCGAATAGGCAATGAATACTGTCAAATGCAATAAGACATTTGGCGTTATTATACAGACAAATAATTGACGTGTTTAGATTTGCAGAGCATCTAGCAAGGAAGATTTAGAACTAGCTTATAATGGACTGGAAACAGTACCAACAGAAATATACGGTATGAAAATTAACAGAAAAACTAGTATGGAAAGGCGGGGATAATAAATCAAAAACTATAATACAAAAAGGGAACGAGAACTAACAAAGGTTTAGCATTTCTGCTACCTAGGAAGCCAAATTGCGCAAGATGGAAAAAGTGCAGAAGATATAAAACAAAGATTAACATAAGGCCGTGCCGCATTTGACAAGAAAAAGCAACTACTATGTTCAAAGATAGCAAACATACAAACAAGGAAAATGTTTGCTGAAAGCATATGTGTGGAGCACAGCACTGTACGGATGTGTAACTTCGACAGTAAAAAAAGCGGACAGGAAAAAGATGGATGCATTTGAAATGTAGTGTTACAGATGCATGAAAAAGAAAGACTTCGTGGACAGACAAAGTTAAGAAGAAAGAGGTTCTAGAAATGGAAGAGGAAGAAAGAAATATGCGGAAACCAGTAAAAAAATAGGAGAGATAGGATGATAGGACAGCTACTATGACCCGAGGAAATATATTAGAAGCAAAGGTAGGAAAAAGAGAGGTAGAGATAGAGCTAGGTTAGATTATTGCACACAGATAGTCAAAAATGTAGGCTATGGACTTTCAAGAGAATGTGTACGCTCACTCAGAATAGAAATCAATGAAGTTATGCATCCAACCAGTGTCAAGATGAAAAACCAAATCACGAAAAAATAATTATACTTAAACCTGATGCTTATTATAAACAACTACCGGTGTTGGTTTTGCAATATGCTCAACTAATGTTGATTGTGCGAAAGGATTTATTGGAAATCTATTAATTCAGCAAATGTTTAAGTGTTGGGATATCTGAATATGGGTGAAATAGTGTATATATTTGGAAAGCAATAGAAGGGCAACCGAGCTCTGTCTAACAAAAAACAGCAGCTGCTATGTTCGAAGACAACAAACACAAACCAAAAAAATTGTGGAGCACATCAGTCCTCCGGCTATGAAGAAGTAGACAGGAAAATGGTAGAAGCCTTTTTGGATGTGGTGCTTCAGATGTATGATGATTATAGAATAGACAGACAAAGTTAATAACAAAGAAGTTCTAAACATAATAGGGGAAGAAAGATATTTGTGGAAAACAAAATAAAAGAAAACGCAAGAAATTGAAGGCAAAAAGATAGGTAGATGTCGACCTAGCTCAGGCTATTGCACGTAGATACTGAAAGATACAGGTTGTGGGAGTTTCAGGGAAATGTGTAGGTTAGCTCAGAATAGGAAACTCTGGAGGTACGCCTCTAACCAGTTCTAGGACTGAAGACCCAATAATGGCGATGAATAGTCTATAAATATTGGTGGCTATTATATGTTCATGTTTATTTAAGATATCTTTTATTTTGTTTGCTTATATTATATGTTATATATTAATTATTAAATTTAATAGAATTACTTAAAAATATGGGAGGTTCGTGGTCATATTGCCCCCTGGCCTTCCGTGTTTGTTTTCAACCTTTTTGCTATGAGTAAAATGAGCATCACTGAAACAAAGACCGGCACAATTAAGTAAACAACGCAACACTTCAACGTACTAAGGAAAAATTTAAAAATTAAAAAAGTGGAGGGCTAGCTGTCAACCTGGCCGTTTGTTTTTAATTTTTTCGCTATGAGCACAATTCACACAAAACCGGAACAATTGAGCAAGAAACGAACACAATTAGTGAAGAAGACAAAACATTAAAAACTGCCAGTGAGGGGCCAACTTGGCTCACGCGCAAATTCCAGCTGAAATATTGCGCAAAATTAAGCTACACGCTTGAAAAGTTGTCATTATTTGGCTTACCGTGACAGCGATTTATTCGATATTGTTTTTCATAAATAATGTTATCCATTTCGAATAGACCTGCACCTTGAAAAAGTTCTAGATTACTAGAACGGTGGAATAGTTTGCGCGTTTCAGTGAACCAAAAGAGCCAAACTACAGGTCCAACCAAAGTAGCAGTGTTTTTAGTAAGGAACCAGACTAACACAGGTTCCCGGAATGGTGCTGCAGCTTTTTCGGTACTTAGAGCGGCAGAGAGACCATAGGGGTCGGTATAGCAATCTAAAACACAATACTGCAATGTGGAGAGCAATAGGAACTCACCACCCTAAGTACAAAGATTTTTAAATTGTTATTAAAGATGATGGCATCCTCTGGGGTAAAAGACTCCGGAGTCTAAGTAGTCCACCATTCGGATATCTGGGAGGGGACTACTTCGGGGATGTGATCGGAAAGTTTAAAACAAGAGCCGGGAATATTTTGCGAGTCGGTGCCTGGAGTGTCAGAAGCATGAAACAAGTGGGTAAGCTAGAGAATTTGAAAATTGGAATGGATATATTAGCATTAGACATAATAGAGATTAGCGAAGTTCTTTAGCTAGAAGCGGAAAATTTTTAGCAAAATTTTGCGACACAAACGATTTACCCATCACAAACCCATTATTTTAGCATCATACTAGAAGACGACATACGTGGAAAATGCCAATAGACATTGGAAGACATCAAATAAATTACATTCTTGTTAAACAACGGTTTAGGAATTAAGTAGAAGACTGTATAAGCTACCCAGAAGCAGATATAGACCCTAACCACAACATCGTAATTAAGAAGGCCGCTTTTAAATTTAAAAATTTGAAAAAAAAACGGAAAAAGGCACTTTGACTTTGAGAAATTAAAAGATAAAAATATCCACGAAAGATTTGAAAAAAGTCAAACGAATTGCTGAAAGATATCGGGAAAATATCTTATATTAAGGAAGTAGAAACAGAATGAAATAACATTAAATACAGCTTAGAAATGGCAGCCAGAGATATTCTGGGGAATACACAAAAAGAAAATAAGAAACAATGGATAACAAAAGATATCCTGATTTTAACAGATGAAAGACGAAAATTAAAAATAGATCAGACGAAACAGGAAACAGATAAAAAGCCATGAAATGGAAAATTATTCACAAATGCAGAAAAGTTAAAGAACAATGGATTGATGAAAAGTGCAAAGAGATACAAACTAAGTTGGAAATAAAAAAACAGACGAAGCATACAAACTAATTAGAATGAATTTTAGAGATATAAAACCATATAGCAAAAATATAAGGGACGCGTTATTATAGAAAATGTAGAGAAAGTGGTTAAATAGCAAGAATATATAGAAAATTTATATGCAGGAGATAAACTAACAGCATTAGAACAGGAACCAGACATTGAAAATGATGACTTGGGATATCCGATATTTCGAGATGAGTTTGAATTAGCATTAAAGGGACTAAAAAATTGTAGGGCGCCGGGAACAGATAAAGTGCAAGCGAAAACTCTAAAAACCGCTAGACAAGCAGTAGCAGAACGTCTCTTCCAACTTATAAGCAAAGACGAATGGAAAAACGAGCTGCAGAAATACTAGGAGAAGATCAATTTGGGTTTAGGCGAAACACGGGAGGCTATTTTAGCTCTCATGGTAATAATGGAGAAAACAATAGAAAAATGGGAAAGCGTGTATATAGGGTTTGTAGATCTGGAAAAAGCATTCGGCAATGTAAAATGGAAAAAAATGTTCGAAATACCCAAAAAGATTGGAATGAGTTTTAGGGCTAGACGGATAGTACATTGCTTGTATAATAGAATTAGAGCAGGAAAGTAGAGAAGTAAATATTAGGCAAGGGGTGAGACAGAGATGTGCCTCATCCCCATTAATTTTTAACTTGTACATTGAAGAGGCAATGAATACTGTCAAATGCAGGAAGACTTTTGGAATTACTATGCAGGGACAAAAGACTGATATGCTTAGATTTGCAGATGATATAGCGGTATCAGCATCCAGCAAAGAAGAGTTAGAAGCTGCCTTTAATGAAATGGAAACAGTTCTAACAGAGAGATACGGTATAAAAATTAACAAAAATAAAAATAAAGTTCTAGTATGCAAAAGAGGGTAAAATAAATCAAAAACAAGAATACAGGTAGGTAACGAGAATTTACAAAAGGTTAAGGATTTCTGCAGCGTAGGAAGTCAAATAACGCAAGATGTGAAGCGTACAAACGATATAAAACAAAGATTAGCACAAGGTCGTGGCACATTAACAAGAAAAAGCAGCTACTGTGTTCAAAGACAACATACATAGAAATAAGGAAAAGATTACTTAAAACATATGTGTGGAGCACGGCGCTGTACGGCTGTGAAGCTTGGGAAGTAGGAGAAACGGACAAGAAAAAGGTAAAAGCCTTTGAAATGTAGTGCTGTCGACGTATGATGAAGATATCATGGACAAAGAAAGTTACGAACAAAGAGGTACTACAAATGGTAAGGTAAGAAAGAAATATGTGGAAAACAGTACAAAATAGGAGATATAGGATGATAGGCTACATACTAAGACATGAGGGAACTGTGCGGAATATATTAGAATCAAAGATAAGAAAAAAGAGAAGTACAGGTTGACCTAGGTTAGACTATTGCACACAGATAGTGAAAAATGTAGGATGTGGGAATTTCAGGGACATAATGTGTAGGCTAGCTCAGAATAGAAATCAATGGAGGTACACATCCAACCAGTCCCAAAATGGAAAAACTAGTGATGAAAGAAATAACTGTATTTAAACATTATGATTATTATAAACAACTACGAGTATTGGTCTTGCAATATTCTCAACTAATGTTAATTGTGCAAAAGGATTTACTGGAAAATTATTAATTTGGCAAATGTTTTAAGTGTTGTGGATCCTTGGTAGCTATAAGCTGCTTAACCTTCTTCACACACCAGTGAATCTCGGTAAAATAGGGCATATGATTAGAAAACAATAGATGGGGAACCGAGTTGTATATAAGCTGTTCAGGGAACTATGTAGACTAGCTGAGGACATAAATAAGAGAAGATACGCGTCCAATCATTTTCAAGACCGAAAACCTAATGACGAAAAAATAAGTGCACTTAAATCTGATGATTATTATAAACAACTACGGGCGTTGGTTGTGAAATATTTTCAACTAATGTTGATTGTGCGAAAGGATATATTGGAAAAACTATTAATTCGACAAATGCTCAAGTGCTGAGGGTACTTGGCAGCTACAGGCTACTTACGCCCCTTCACATGCCACTGAATATCGGGGTAATAGGGTATATAATTGTAAAACAATAGATGATTGAACTGCATCTAACAAGAAGGAACAGTGGTTTTGTTCAAAGACAACAAATATAGAAACAAGAAGAAAATTGTTCAAAGCATATGTGTGGAGCACAGCACAGTACGTCTATGAAGTAGGGGCATTAGGAAAAGCAGAAGGAAACAGATAAAAGTCTTCTGGAGTGTTGTGCTTCAGATATATGATTTTGATAGCATGGACAGACAAAGTTAATAACAAATAGGTTATACATATAGTAGAAGAATAAAGATATCTGCGGAAAACAAAAGAAAATAGGAGAAATATAAGGACAGGATACGTTCTAAGGCATTTCTGGGGAATAGTACGGGATATATTACAAGCAGAAATAGGAAAAAGGAGGTAGATATAGACCTAGATCAGATAGTGATAGATGCAGATTGTGGAAATTTCAGGGAAATGTGTAGGTTTGTTCACAAGCGTCTCGCGGTAGAAATAACGCAGCTGTAATGGCAGTTGTAAACAGATTGAGGTTACGTAATTTTTTGTTTACATATAGTGAAGGAGATCGATGGGAATTACCTATTAATTTTGTTTATCGTGTTATTTGTAAACCAGGAGTAAAAATGAATACTTGCAAAGATTGTGGTTTTGAGTTTACACAAAAGAAGAATTTGTATGCACATTTAATAAAGATTCATAATTTTGAATATAGGAAACCAGTTACTTTAACTAGTAAATTTTTGTGTGATACATGTGGCAAATCCTTGACCAATAAAGCAACTTTACGTAGTCATTGCAGAATTGTTCATAAAAGTATTCCAATAATTCTCAACTCGTCAAGAATCAAGTGCTTTTATAAAAATTGTACAACACATCTAAAGGGATATAAAAAACTTCGACAACATTTGGCAAATGAACATCAAATTGAAACTAAACTTGATCAACTACATTTTAATTCACAATTAGGTTTGAAGATTATTATGCAAAGTGTTAATTATATACTAATTTTATTCTGTTTAACGGAGTTCAAAAACTGAAAAAACCAAGAACAGGAAAGATCTTTGGCAATGTATATACTTTACACTTCAGCTAAATTATTGTCTGATGGCACCAAAAAGAAGTACTATAATTGCCATCGATCGTACAACTACATTCCAAAAGGCAAGAATTTTAGAAGCTTAAAAAGCACAGGCACTAATAAAATTGGAAGTGTTTGTCCCTCAAGAATGGAGACGACAATAAAGAACGATGGGTCTGTTGCAGTAGACTTCTGGACAACTCATGTTGGACATACCAACGATATTGGTCGAGTTTTTTTAAGTAAAGAGAGTAAAGCAGAAATTGCAGGTATTTTCGAACATAAAGTTCTAGTTTGAAATTTTACAATTGATGTGTTTCAGGAAAATTAAAGGAAGGTGTTACATTTCAACATATATTGGATGATGTTTGTGATTCTGCTTTAAAACAAGAAAATTCACAGAGAATTTTGTTGTTAGAAACAAAAGGTATTCACAATATTGTTAGGGACTTCAATATTGAGTATGGTGTGAAACGTAACCTAAATGATGCAATTAGCGTACGGCTCTTGGTAAAGGAGATGATGAACTTAGAAAGCGACTGCCCAGTGTTATATTATAAAAGCCAAGGTGTAGAAGGAAACCCAAATGACTCAGAAATAATTTCAGATGTTCAAGATTTTGCATTAGTCATAATGACTTCTTTTTAACGTGAACAGCGCTAAAATTTGGGAACGACAAAGTGTGCGTTGATGGTACACACGGTATAAATAGTTACGGTTTTCAGCTTTACACACTAATGACAGTGGATGAATTTGGTTCAGGGTGCCCAGTGGCATTTTGTTTTTCAAATCGTGCTGACGAAATGATTTTCAAGTTGTTTTTTGGAAAAATTAAATCAAGAGTAGGTATTATATCAACTACTGTTTTTATGTCTGATGATGCTCCAGCATTTTATAATGCATGGTTTTATGTTATGGCCAAGGTACCTCACCAGTTGTTATGTACCTCATGTACATGTTATGTACATCATGTGGATCGTAATTGGCGCAAGAATTTGTCAAAAATCAATGGAGGGATTGAAAAGAAAGTAGTAGTATATAAATCCCTTCGTGTTTTATTACAGTGTGTATCTATTGATGAATTTAATGACATTTTAAATCAGGTAGTAGAAGATCTTTATGCCGATGTTGATACACAATTATTTGCTGACTATTTTCATAATAATTATGCAAATCGTCCAACATCTTGGGCATATTGCTATCGATTGGGTTTAGGAATAAACACTAACATGTATCTTGAATCGATGCACAAAGTTTTGAAGTATGTGTATTTGGAAGGTCGGAAAGTAAAACGTTTGGACAAAAGCATTAATGCAGTAATGAAAATTGCTCGAGATAGCTTGTTTAAACGTATAATTAAACTTGCAAAGAATACTTCCAATGACAAAATTAATAGAATTAAACAAAGTCATAAAGCAAGTTTAACAATTACATAAGATTTTATTAGACGTCTTGAAAATGATAAGGAATTTTTAGTTACGTCGTCCACTTGTGCTTTTCAACAGTATCAAGTTACCAGAGTAGATGAGGCCTGTGAAGGTTCATGCCTAAGTTGTACAAAGTGCAGCATATGTGTTCATACATTGCAATGCACCTGTATTGACAACATGATAAAGCTTAACATTTGCAAACACATACATGCTTGTGCGATACAGTTTTACAAATAGAATCTTGACATTGCCACACCTTCGCATATTAGTAACGTTAATGAACTTTTCAGCAGTAATATTTTACATGAAGCAAAATCTTCAAAAAATGATATTATTAAAAAAAAAGCCGAGCTAATAATAGGCCTATGTGAGAATGCTTCGTTAACTGACGACGAACATCTGGGTATAATGAGACATTTTGATAAAATCATTTACACATTAAATAAAGCAAAATCTATTGATCTAAAAACTACCGAGGAGATTAATATTAATAAAAAAGTAGAACATCAGGTGCGTTTTTTTTCAACAAAGAAGAAATCAACAAGGAATAATGATCTTAAAAAGCCTACCCTAACAGAAGAAATTTTATTAGGGATGGTTTGGTTAATAACTCAAATCTTAATGTTAATGTTCATACAAAATCTGATCATACATCACCTGATTTTATGTT
The DNA here is from genome assembly GCA_036346225.1 of Platerodrilus igneus. NCBI lineage: Eukaryota > Metazoa > Arthropoda > Insecta > Coleoptera > Lycidae > Platerodrilus > Platerodrilus igneus. The sequence continues at coordinate 2,801,302 of JARFIW010000020.1, forward strand.
AAGATAAGACAGTGTATTATCTCAGTAGAAAGTAGGTTTAATTAACACTAAAGCTTATAAGGTTAGATTTTGTTCTGCTTTCTTTTGTTTGTGAATAAAATCCGATGGGAAAACCACTCGCAGAAATACATGTATAAATTACTGGAAATTATTACAATCCCAGCGATTTTGATGGGAAACCTACAAGTACGCGACTAATCTAATTTAATCCTCAGTTCTCACTTTGTTTTATCAGTGTTACAAGCGCTGGTAAGTTATTGTAATTTCGTCAAGTCTGTCGGATTGAGTGTTCTTATATTAACAGTGCAGTATTTTAGTTTTACTTTTAGTCTGAGTACCAAAATAATCTTAATTTTCTACCTTGTTTTTTTACATATTTTAGTCGACTGACAGGGCAAACAAGATTATCGACAAAATAAAATTAGTTTCTTTCTTAATTAATTTAGGTATTTATTGAGAATGTATATGGGTACATAACGTGTTTACTTTTTAAAAAATAAAAATACAATTTGTTACGTTCATTTTCGTCAATTATCAGTTAGTGTATGTACATTAATTTTTATCTTAAATTCCTTTGGCATTCAACACAAAAATTAATTCCGTTAATTAAAAAATAACCCTTTCGTGTATTAAAATTTGGATGGTAATTAATAATAAATATCCTTTCTAAGAATTTCGTCCCGTGGAATTTATGCCTTAATTAGATAGACGACTTTCCAAGTATTTTAATAATTAAATGCTGGTGTGTTTTCCCTTGTTAAAAAATTCGGGGAATTTATTTTAATAAAATTAGAGTTTTCCTGGTTTATTTTCTTGCTTTGGTGCTTTAACAAATGTAACAATTCATTTGCTGTTCGAATAGCCACAAGAAAACACGTCCTGTTTGGCTTCGTTCGTATTGTTATGCGAATTTCCGGCACGCATTATTTAGCGTGGTGAGTATATGGAGTTTATATAAAACCATACGTTTCGGCTTCATTAAATTAATTTATTGTTTGTAACTATTCTAGCTTCCTGCGGGGGACACGTTAATTCCTTGAGCTTCTTCTGGGAATGCGAGGTCAAATGTGCTCTGCCTGGACGTAAGACCAGCGACTGGTTCCACCCCGATGCCAGTAACTCGAGGGTGAGCCCTTTTTTCCTTTGTATGCGATTCTGACTTCGGAACCAGAACGTTCTAAGATGGCATTTCCAAATTTGATTTTTTATATATGAAAATTATTAAACTATTTTGGCATTTACTGCTCCTGTGTTACGGCCTTACTCTTTGTTGCTAAATTACTAAAACTATACATTGTTTGTAAAAATAGGTTAAGTGAATATTTAAGATAGTCTAGAGCTGTGGTTTTTGGGGTTGCATTTGGTTCTTTCTTTTTTTTTACTAATTACTGTCAGGGGGTTATTGCCTAAAAGCTACAGCTCGACATTTTCATGGGTAATTTTTTTTAAAATGTATTTATAAATTGGGGACATTGACTTTTTTTCGGTTGGGTTTGGAAATACTGTGTCCAAATTTCGAGTCTCTACATTGTGATTTCAGTTATTATATGAGATAGAAATTGGGTTAAATGGGGAAAGATTTGGAGGAATCCAGGCCAGTTTTGTATCCGTTTACAAAATTGGTGTAAGTTGTCTGGTTTTGGAGATATTCGAAGAAAACTAAAAATGACGGATTTTGTTTTTTGATAATAAAACATGAATCATAAGTCGCACCATCACAAGACTTGCACATTATTAAGACACTTTTCTAAAGGGAGTATTTTAGCATAAACAGAATCATTCGACTGTCTTTTGTTTTCGAGGAAACGCCTACAACTTTTGTTTTTCTTATGGCCGCCATTTTGAATATTAGGTGAATGTTATACGCCTTAAAATTACCTTTTCAACGATATGCCACGTGTCTATAAAAAATGCAAAAACTATCCTAAATTTTAAAAATAACTAAATTTGTATGTTCTATAACGTTTGGTAATCCCAACAGGGCAAAAATTTGAAAAGTCGAATGATTCTGTTTATGCTAAAATACTCCTTTTAGAAAAGTGTCTTAATAATGTGCAAGTCTTGTGATGGTGCGACTTATGATTCATGTTTTATTATCAAAAAACAAAATCCGCCATTTTTAGTTTTCTTCGAATATCTCCAAAACCAGACAACTTCCACCAATTTTGTAAACGGATACAAAACTGGCCTGGATTCCTCCAAATCTTTCCCCATTTAACCCAATTTCTATCTCTTATAATAACTGAAATCACAATGTAGAGACTCGAAATTTGGACACACTGTACATCAGTGAACAAGAACAGGATTTATAAAATAAATGCGGACAGCATTAAAAACTTAGCAGTAAAGTCACGTCCATTGTACCCGTTGTCATCTTATCTTTCTTTTTAAACCGATAAAGCATGACGATAATGTTATCATGTCGCGAACTTGCATATTGTGCGGTAAAGTACAAACAATCACTTGGGCGATGAATAAAAGATTGTTGAATTCCGAGAAATTAAATATAAAGGGTCTTTTAAATCCAGGTTTTCATTATCTTTTGCAGGAAACATCCAATTGGCTTTGATTTAAAATACCTTTACTAGTCCTTGAGTTAAACGTGGGACATTTAAACATTTAAGCAATTTATTTTGGCACAAAGTCAGAGATATCTGGAATAACTTCAAAAATTATAAATTTCTAAAAACGGGACGCCAACTTCATATACACTGGCAGATATTGGTAATAAGTTTTAATTAAAGATTCCTACTGCTAATTATAATCATTTTCAAAAGCCGATATAAATGTTCTACTTCCAGTATTTCAAATCTTCGAACTTGAAATAAATAAAATTACTGCAAGACATATTAAAGTATTAGCTATTTGTAACCTCCTAAATTCTAAGAAATTGAACTGACGTGTATCTCGATACATTTCCGCTGATTTCCACAAAGTACAAAGCCGGTATTTATTATTACTCGACTGCAACATTTTTGATTTTTCAAAAATATTTATGTCATAATTAGGCGCCAATTAGGCGCCATTTTGCACCATTAAAACTAAATTTTGCGGCGTCTTGGCAAACAGGTTATTAATAAAATAAAATTTCTCCGGCAACGTTCACGAAGCCTCACTTTTTTCAATTTTCAGAAAATCTTTATTCCATAATTTAGCGCCAATTAGGCGCCATTTTGCGCCGTTGAAACGAAATTTTGCGCCCTCCTGTGTAACAAGTTATGTTTCGTATTAGTTAAAACTCAAACTATAGTGGATTTAAATTGTGCAGTGCGCTTGGGCCTCTTAAAATAAAACGCGTGCGAAAGTGGTTTTGTGACGTTTATCGAGGACTCTTCTTTCGACCTAGTGCCGGGACGGTTGTGCGAAACTAGCTATGCAAACAATAAAGTATAGTGCTTGCAACAGTGCATTCAACTGACTCCCCCGGGGGCATTCCAGCAACATTGAAGAGGACCACACACCAAGGACAATATTGGTGAGTGAATTTATGCCTTCTGTTTGTTTGTTTTTTACATGCATACAACTTTCGCATTTAAAGCTCGCGTTTTGTTCTACTTCGCAATACAGTCCACGATTAATAAGACGCGCCAGCACATTTATCTAAGTTAATTAATTTACATTTGGTCCTTCCTCGCGTGATAGAACTGTCCATGGTGAATAAATTAATTCATTTCGTTTTAGCTTGTATGTATGTAAAACTTCGATTAGCAATATTCGCATCATATTTCTATTTACTTATATATAAAAAAATTGATCAAGTCTATTAATTAGAAATCATTATTTGATTATAGATATATTAGGATTTAGCAATAATTTATGTAGAGAGCATTATTAATCATTTTACAGATATAGTTAAATAGTTTGTATAGAAAACCTGTTGCAAATGCTGGCTTCAAAGTTGTTCTATTGTAAAATTTTGTATACTTGTCTAGTAGGTCACTCCTTTTGGCTTATGTACAGCTGCAAACAACATTCCAGTTTTATCGTATACCTACCTGCATGTTTAAGGGTTTATAACCACTAAATATTTAACTATATTTCTTGTTTGAATGACTAAACCCTTAGGGCATTTTATAAACCTTCTTGTTAAGAGTTGTCAGGTCGTTTAAAATACAATAGGAAGCTTTAACTACTCATTTCGCATTTTACTTTACAAATCGGGTAATGACTTTATTGGATCATTTTCGATGATTGAATTTATAATAAGATTATTGTCGGTTGTTGTTAATTGAAATAATTGTCGTTTGTTTCTTCATACAAAATGCCTGACACAAATACTTCTGTAACTTTATTAAAGCTCTACGCTGCTAGGATTCATGAAATCTTCGAACTTTCTGAAAAGGCACAATACAATGATTCAGTACACAAGTTATTTAAATTGAAGTGTCGAATGGTGGAATCTTTCTACAAGCATTTTACTGAAACATACGTTTCTGTATTTGTAAACACAGAACCAGAATTGCAACCTGCTTTAGAGAATTTGTGTCGAAACGTAGATGACGAATATTATTCTATTCTTTTGATAGAGCAAGAGATATTTTCTGCTGAAGTGAAAACTCCGTCTGCGAATCACACAATTCGACAAGACAATAATTTTACACCTAGAGTAAAATTACCAAAAATTACTCTACCACGTTTTGATAATGACCCAAAAAACTTTAAGACTTTCAAGGATATGTTTGATGTTTTGATAGATAAACAACCGCATTTAACGGACATCGAAAAGCATTCCTACCTTCTTTCAAGCTTGTCGGGTGAATCATTGACATTGTTGCGGTCTATTCCTCTTTGTCACGAAAATTACAAATTAGCATATGACACTTTATGTTCTAGATATAATAATAAACGTCTTTTGGCTAATCGCCATTGGGGTTTAATAAAAAACTACCCGCCTATGCATGCGAAAAACGTAAAACAACTTCGAAATTTAATTGACTGTTTCACAGAAAACTTATCGATTTTGGGATCATTACAATTCGATGTTGAAAGTTGGGATTTCGTTCTTGTAGATCTTTTATTATGTAAACTCGAGTGTTCAACTGATAGGTTGAATTGGTTCTAATATCAATATTTGCCTGTACATTTGTTTTATGTCACAGACAAAAACAAACTTGGGAATACGAAATGCCAAAAGTATTTTTACAATATCATTCTGGAGCTTAGGTCCAGTGAGTAAGGTATCATTCAATGAAATACATTCGAAGCTCGAGCCGAAGCGTCAAAAACAATTCTCAATTTAGGTTTATTATTTTCTAGTTTGAACACGGCATGGTGTGGAATAAAATACGCATTATTGTCAGCTGGAGGCGTTGATAGAAGCGACATGTGACCAGATGCTTCGTAATCACGCATGAAATCTACATACAAATTTCGCAAGTCTGGATTAGTTTCGAGACGACGCTCTAGTGACAATAGACGTTTAATGGCAATAGATTTCGAGTCCGGAAACTCACGAACATTTTCTCTAAATGGGAGGCTCACGTCGAACCTACCATTGAGTAACCGATGCAACGAGTTATCAAAAGATTGTTGAGCAAGGTCATCTTCCGGGGACGACAAACTCTTCGATGGAATGTCGTCAAGCTCCCAAAATGTTTAAGATCAATATCCATACAAGGATCGATAGATACAAAGAACGAATGAATAACATTGGTTGAGACGGGATCGACAGTACCAAATATCATGTAACCAAATATGGTGTTGACAGCAACAGGCAAAATTTCTTTGCCATCAATTTTCCCATCGAGCAAAATACGACTGGCAACATCAGAGCCCAATAACATTTGTACTGAAGAGGATGTCTCCAGTTTTCATCTGCGAGTTTTATGTTTTCCAAATGAGACCAATACGATTGAATATACTTGTTTGGAAGATTACCGCAAATAGACGGCAAAACCATTAAGTTTATTTTCAAGTTGTTGTCCGTGGGGACTGAATCATATTCCTGAATGGGACGAATTGTTCTAGATATCACACCTAACGTTTGGTGTGAAGTCTGGCCCAAACCAGAAATAGGAATCGAAGAAGGACGAGACGATATACCAATAGACTTACGACAAGACTCCGTAATAAATGAAATTTGACTCCCAGTGCCTACTAGAGCACAAATAATTTGAGGTTGATTTCTCTTGTCGAGAACTTCCAAATAAATCGTGGGTAGCAGAGCTAGACAAGTTGTCGCCTCAGACCCAACTGTTGTAGTACAAGTAGCATTATTAGACGAACTGGTTTGCAAACTTTCTTCGCGAGTTGGAGTTGAAGAAGGTGGTGACGTAGCAATCGACGGCACAAAATGTAACAATGTATGATGATTTTTATTGCAAGTTCTGCACGAAACCTTTGACGGACAAGACGACATGTTATAATTTGGTCGAAGACAGTTCAAACATAACCAACGATGTTTGGCTTGCTCGTGACGCTTGTTTGGAGACAATTTAAGAAATTGCTCGCACGAATACAATACATGATTTCCCTTGCAAAGGATGCAGGAGAACGAATTGTTCTTAGGAGAAGTGTTTGTCTCAGCTAAGAATGTCCTAGGCTTCAAGTCAGAATTCGAACGAATGAGACCTTGTTTATTAATAGTACCTTTAAGCACTTCGGTTGTTTGCTTGAGACAAGATTCTCTAAGGCTACACATTGTTTTGACAAAAAGTCTTTGACGCAATTGAATGTAGGCACATCAGTAGAATTGAAATGCAATTCGAATCGTTTACGAGTTTCCTCATATTACATATGGAGTTTTATCCGCTCCTTTTCTCGCCATTCGCACTATCTTAAAACTAGCTGAACTAAGAGCAAATAGCTATCCATTGGCTGCTCATGCTTTGAGAAACAATTTGTATGTTGATGATGTATTGACTGGGTCGTCCACTCTCCAGGCAACTCATGAACTAAAACGTCAACTCATCGAACTACTACGTGCTGGCTGCTTCGAACTACGCAAATGGGCTAGCAACAGTCCACTACTGTTAGAAAATATTCCTACTGAGTATCAACAAGTAAAACCAAGTTTAGTCGCTAATGATCTTAAGTTTACCATAAAAGTGCTCGGTCTTCAGTGGCACTCGATACCTGATAATTTTTCATTTGAAATGCAGTCTTTAGAAAATCGTCTTTCCAAGCGGATTTTACTTTCGACAGTTGCTAGGATTTACGATCCTCTAGGATTTATTACACCAGTTACCTTTTCACTCAAGCAAATCATTCAACAATTTTGGGTGCTGGGGTTGGATTGGGATGATCCTCCTCCTGAATCTATTGTCTTATTTTGGAAAAAATTTGTTGCTGAATTTTCATATATTGATTCAATTCAAATTCCTCGTTATATCCCTATTGATGAAGCTTGTAGTATACAACTACATGGTTTTTGTGACGCGTCCGAGAAAGGATATTCGGCTATTGCATATTTTCGTTTAGTATTTCCGTCAGGAAAAATATCTGTTCACTTTGTTATGGCTAGATCAAAGGTCGCCCCTTTGAAATGTCTTTCTATACCCAAGCTAGAACTATGTGCTACCGTACTTTTGTCTAAATTAGTTCATTTTGTTAAAACTACTTATTCAAATGTAACCTTTAAAAAAATCTGTTGTTACACTGATTCTTCTGTCCCGCTGACTTGGATTAAGTCGCCTACCTATCGCTTAAAAATGTTTGTAGCTAACCGTGTTAGTTACATCCAAGAACGTATTTCTCCCGAACAGTGGAGTTACATTAGTTCTTCAAACAACCCATCTGATTGTGCTACCAGAGGTTTATTTCCTTCGGTATTGCCCGCGCATCCGCTACGGTGGGCAGGTCCTGAATTTTTGTCGTTGTCTGAAGAAAATTGGCCTTTGCCAAAATTGTTCGTCCCTTCTCTGGAAGCATCTTCTGAGGAGAAACGCCTTACTTTGATTGTTACTGTAGAATCAACTTGGCTAGAAGACTTATCAAACAAATTTTCGTCGTTACACAAAATTCAACGTATAGTCGCATATTGTCTGAGAATCTTTAATGTTAGAAAAGCTACCATCAATTCGCTATTTTTATCGTCGGTGGAGCTTCACACTGCTCTTATGGTTATTGTCAAGGTGGTACAATTTAGTTCACTTAAAGTTGAAATTGAAGCCGTTCGTCAAGGTGAGCCTTTGCCTAAACATCTGCAACGTCTAGGCTTATTTCTTGATGACATTTTAAGAGTAGGCGGGAGACTGATTCATTCCAGTCTTCCAGATTCCGCAAAACTTCCAGCGGTATTACCCAATAAACACCGTATAACAGATTTGTTAATTAAGCAAGTGCACACACAAAATTTACATTCGGGAGTAAACACAACGATGTACTTGCTTCAAGAACGATTTTGGATCATCTCATCTCTTCGCGCAGTTCGTAGAATACTGTCTAAATGTTATCATTGTTATCGTCTTCGTCCTATTCCTGTCAGTCCAGTTATGGGTGAATTGCCTTCATTTCGTGTTTCTCAAGCCAAGGCCTTTAGTTTCGTCGGTATAGATTTTGCCGGCCCTTTTACGATTAACATGCATCGTGCAAGAGGCACCAAGACCTGCAAGGCATATCTTTGTGTGATTGTTTGTTTCGCCACTAAGGCTCTTCATTTGGAAGTCGTATCAGACTTGTCGACTGATGCCTTTATCGCTTGCCTTCGTCGTTTTATTGCTCGTCGTGGTCGGTGTCAACACATTTTCAGCGACTGCGGCACAAATTTCGTCGGCGCTAGTCGCTAACTGTTAAAGGATTTCCGACACTGCAGAATCGTTAGCCATTTCGTGGCATTTTAACCCCCCGTCTACCACTCACTTCGGAGGTATTTGGAAAAGCGCCGTTAAATCGGTGAAAACTCACTTATTTCGTGTTGTTGGAAACCAAGTGCTCACGTACGAGGAGTTTCATACTTTAATCACTCAGATTGAAGCATTGTTGAATTTAAGACCCTTGTGCAGCATAAGTTCGGATCCCAATGATCTTTCGTCACTGACACCAGGTCACTTTCTAACTTTAGAACCCTTGACAGCACCGCCGGACCCAGACTTGTCTCATTTGAAAATCTCTAGACTCTCTCGTTGGCAGTTGATTCAAGCTATGCATCAAAGTTTTTGGGTTCGATGGCACAATGAGTATTTACACCAATTGTATCAACGTGGTCGGTGGTACAAGTCCAAGAGACTCGACGGCGTTGACATTGGTACTTTAGTGCTCATCAAAGAAGAGGGTGTTCCTCCCTTAAATTGGAAACTCGCCAGAATTGTAGAGCTTCATCCTGGAAGCGATGGAGTACCTCGTGTAGCCACCGTAAAACTTCACGAGGGAATTTGAAAAGACCAATGGTCAAATTATGCCCATTGCCGTCTCAATAATAAATATTAATTATTTTAGTGTTCTTTATTATAGTTTCGTAAGCATTATTATATTTATTTAGTTCTACATACATACAAGACTCGGTCAAAGTTAAATTTTCGTGTTAAGTTTTAAAAAAAAATAGCACAAAGCTATTTTGGTGGGCAGAATGTTTCGTATTAGTTAAAACTCAAACTATAGTGGATTTAAATTGTGCAGTGCGCTTGCGCCTCTTAAAATAAAACGCGTGCGAAAGTGGTTTTGTGACGTTTATCGAGGACTCTTCTTTCGACCTAGTGCCGGGACGGTTGTGCGAAACAAGCTATGCAAACAATAAAGTATAGTGCTTGCAACAGTGCATTCAACTGACTCCCCCGGGGACATTCCAGCAACATTGAAGAGGACCACACACCAAGGACAATATTGGTGAGTGAATTTATGCCTTCTGTTTGTTTGTTTTTTACATGCATACAACTTTCGCATTTAAAGCTCGCGTTTTGTTCTACTTCGCAATACAGTCCACGATTAATAAGACGCGCCAGCACATTTATCTAAGTTAATTAATTTACAAGTTATTTGAAAAAAACTATTTTTCCGAACTACCTATAAGCGTGAAGTTGGTCGCGACTTTTTTGAATTTTGAAAAAAAATTTATACCAAATTTAAGCGGTAATTAGGCGCCATTTTCGCCGTTGAAGCAAAATTTTGCACCCTTCCGCGTAAGAAGTTATTTAAAAAAAACTATTTCTCCAAACTACCCAAAATCGTAAAGTTGGCCGCGACTTTTTTGAATTTTGAAAAAAATTTTGTACCAAAATTAATAACGATCACAATCAAAAATGGGCAGTATTAATGAAATTTCTAATCGCTGAAAGCAATAACCTGGAAACTCCTGGCCTTTGCTCATGTGTTCTAAAGCGCATTCGCAAAACTATAGTAAAAAAACAAACGTTTTTCTCTCAGATTTGATAGCGGTGTGGGATGAGATACAACCATCTATTCCAAACTTTCGCAGATCCCTTGAAAATGTTAAAGTTATACCTACAACAGACAGTAGATTATTGCGCCTGGAATACAAACCACCGCTATTTAGTAAAAGGTAGGCTGAACACGAATTTAAAGCTCTAAAGAACTTTATTCGAGGAACCAACTGGATAGACACAATACAAGTTTTGCAAGCAATCACTACGGAAACAACCGTTGTTCAGAATGATTTGGCAGTGCATTATAACAGAATTCGAGCCCTTTTTAAGTTGCATTACCGTAACCTTCAGACATCACATCCGCCCACTCAAGGTCTAGTCATAACTGTAAAATTAAACGACGCTAGAATAATCGAAATTCAAAAACATAACAGGAGTTTATTACAAAAGGGTTTAACACAAAAATATTATAACAATTTACAACCACTCTACTCCTACTGGACCAAGAAAAAGTTAATTGATCCGCATTTTCTACAGCCCCTACACGTGGTCTAGAAGAGATGATATCATGGAGGCTTGCAAAGAATCCATTATCAGACCCTATTTTTTAACAGCAGTATGAGAGATAGATTCATCGAAATGCCCTTGGTGTTCAGCCGAAGGAAATGCCTGGCGCATGATAATGAAATGTCCTCAAACAACTGAACTATGAAACTACGTGATCAAATTGGTATCAAGGCTACTTCCAACAAAGAAAATATCAATAAAAGACCTTTACTGTTGCATTCCAGGAATCTCAAGCACTATTAAGCTGGCAAACTACTTAATAGTTTTAGCAAAAGCAAGGAATACAAGTAAGGAATACAATTGATTCGATAAAAAAAATTATAAGATCTGCAACTTTCAAGGTTATATACACCAAACGTTTAAAATCCAGAATAATAAAAGAATTCGTAGGAAACTGAGGTCTGGACAATTGCAAACCTTGCAAAAGGTGTGGTGCATTAAAAGCATACTCTGTACTGTTAACAACAATGATCTAGTATTTGAAAATGAACTTATCAACTAGTATTCAGTTTTGTCTTAGAACTTTACCATATAAATTTATTTTTGTATTCTTTTATTATATATTGTAACTTAATTATTATGTATAAGTTGTTTTAGAACTATTTTAATAAATAATATTAATAATAATAGTAATAATAACATAGGTTTTAAGACTAAATGGAAATAAATTCAAAGTACCTTAAATTTTATAACTGAATAGTTAACACAAATTCTACAGGGTGCTGAATAAGCGACCGTCCCAATTAACAAATGCTCTTGGATTCGCTACTACACGCAAATAAACTTAAATACCGTAGGGAGTGTGAAATTTTAAATTAAATATGAGCCAAATTATTTAGATACAGGAACGGAACATACATACACACACACACATATATATATATATATATACATATGTGTGTGTGTTTGTGTGTGTGTGTGAGTGCGTGTGCATGCGTGCGTGCGTGAGTGCATGTGTGTGTATGTCTGTTCCGTTCCTGTATCTAAATAATTTGCATCATATTTAATTTAAAATTTCACATTCCCTACGGTATTTAAGTTTATTTGCGTGTAGTAGCGAATTCAAGAGCATTTGTTAATTGAAACGGTCGCTTATTCATCACCCTGTAGAATTTGTGTTAACTATTCAGTTATAAAATTTTAAGATACATTGAATTTATTTCAATTTAGCCTAAAAACTTATAATGTTATTATTATAAAGTACGGAAATCTGGTATCTTGGATTTAGCATTAAATCTAGCGTTTGGTATCGAAACACTTGCTTCAGAAACATCCTAAATAAGTTTAAATCGTGGTAATTATTCTTGCAATATGAGCATTTATTAAATAAGTTTATGAACGCGGATTTAGTAGTCATAGGTTAAAAATATTGCAATATATGTATACTTTAATAAGCGGAAAATTGTTGATTTACTGATCAAAATATTTGTTTTTGAAGGTTATTATGTGTTAGGTACGTGCTTCTCCAAGGTTATCTGTGACCTCTAGTTAACATCACGTTATTAATTGGATTAATGCAACAGTATATGGTTTTTAGGCGAAGTGAAGCCACCAATTGTACAAATATTTTTATTATTTTACAAGGTTTGTTTTCTGTACTCCTTAGCAGATTAAACACGTGTTGTTTGGCAGGTGCTTCGATTGGCTTTACAAAGCAGACGTAAACGTAAAGACATCCATTTTGTCTAGCGCAGTTCGCTATGTTGTCCTCTTATCGGCAAGTGATATTTTAAAAATATCTTCATTGCGGCTGTTTTATCACGAGAAAATGTTTTGAGAGAAAATACGATACTTCAAGAGGTTTATTATTTGCTCATAGATGTTTAGAAGTGAAGCTGCGATGGAAATAAAAATGATTATAATGCCAACTTTCGGCGATTGAGGTCATTATTGTCAAACCGATGATCCAAAGCGATACAAAAAATACCTTTGAATACGAGTGCAAGGTACTGTTTTTGTGTTGGTTTCTTGATTTAAGAAGAAGCCTACTCCATGTGTGTAAAATTAGAAAGATGCTACTCCTGTGAAATATAATTTTATGAAAGTTTTAGTGTTAACGTGGTGTAAACTCTGTACGCGTACTAAATCCCCAAACTGAAAGCAAAATAACATTTTCAGGACATCCGTTTTGAATAAAGTCAGGAAAAGTTTCCGTGTCCATCCTGAAAGTGAATCACATCCGTAATATAAAACTTTGAATGTGCAGCAGCTAAGAAATACTAAAATGTAATAATCACTTTTGCTATCCCGTGTGTATTTGGCGTATTGGAGGCGGTAACCTTGTGGATCAGGAGATACAAAATGTCATCTCCAGTGTATAAATTCTCTACAGCGGTCGATGACTTCACAAGAAATAAATTTGGGTTGAATTGTTTTTCTTTTTTAAGTTTTTAGTATTGGAAATGGATTCCTCTTCGCTCCAGACCGTAGGAATACAATATGGTAACTGCTATCAATTGGTATAGATTATAAAGTTTAAAATTTACCCCTACTGCCAATATTTCATACTGGTTAGGTATAATGTTGTCACCTGCTTCTGCTGAAGGGAATGTATTTCGGTCGGCAGAAGATTATCCGTAATTGAGATAAATATGTAGTTAACCCCCTTGTTTTTTTTTTCTGTTTAACATGTTACGTTTATTTTTCAACATAAATTAAATACCCTTTTTTTCCTTGATTAAGTCATTATCCGCTCGAATAAATTCCATTTCTATTCTAAAATTATCCAACAATACCCTATATAGTGTACCGGTTCAGAATAAGCCTGCTTTAACATAATTTTAACTTAAATCCATTTTGCTTTTAAAACGAAAATTTATTCGATAAATTAAATAGTCGATACCTTGTTTTAGTTATCCGTTAATTTGTTAAACATTCCGATTACGTATAATTGGTTTCTCTTGTGTTTCACATCTAAAGACTTGTCGCAATAATGAATCCGACTATTATTTGATAGCGTGTTTTCCAGTTTGCTAATCGCGCTTTGATAACGCGAGGATTGCAGTTCGAACTCGTGTTATTTGAATTAATTTGTAATTTGATTCTGCAGTTTGTGCGTTAAAATATTTTCTACATTACTCGTCCCAGTGCTTCAAGAGCGATGCACGTTTTTCTATTCGACAAGTAGGAGCCCTTAGCTTGAGGCCAAATTAGTTATTTTTTATATAAACCCAAATGTTCTTTGTACAGATCAACTGCCGTTGTCTGTAGATCGCTAGTGCCGTTATGGTAACAGGGTAAATAGATCCCGACGACCGTGGTGATGCGGTGCTGATTCACTCCCGATGGCGTGAAAGCTAAGTATCCCGATACATACAGGTATACAACTTGTTTTCTTTTGTTTATATCAAGAGCATATTCCTTATCAGCGTTTGGTGTGGTTACGTGATAAGAAACGCGATACTGTAGGACTATTGTTTGTTGCTGCGAATCAATATTATCGCTCTACAGGTGTGATGTACCATTGTTTAAAATGTTTGACAAAAGTTTCCACGCGCTTATTGTTTTCTACTGATTAGTTTATTTTAAGAAAGGTAATATGTGCAATTTTAAAAACGCTTGACAAAAGTTCTCACATGTTTATTTTCTACTGATTAGTTTTATTTGGTGCAAAATACGAGATGCGTACTTCGTATCTAAAGAACTAAATTGTTCGTATCACATAGTTGTTTGCTTTGAAATAGTAACGCTTAATTTATTTCTTTTGCTTGTTTGTACAGAATCCTTTATTTATTCTTATTGTTAATAAATAATCGTGGGCGACGTGCTTTTTTTGTTTTTCTGGTATGTATGTGATCCCCTATCCGCGTTTGGTAGTTAGCCTGGTATTTACGTTTCTTCTAGCTACGTCTAGGTACGTAGCAAACAGCTAAACTATTATGGTATCAAAGATTGTAAATTGTAAACACGGCAGAGCTGAAAACACTCCATTCTAGATTTTGTTTCAAATTTTTTTGTTTAATGTACATGTGAGAAGTCGCCATTTAAAGGAATTGTCAGGGAATTTAAGAGGGTAAATATATTTTGCGATTATTTTGCACTATATAGATCCTCTGGGGTATACTGGACAAATGTTGTTTTTTATGCGAGTTAGTTTTTGCTTTATAACATGTTGATTTCTTAAGGGTTTGAAAATAAATTTTCTTTCTTGAGGTTTTCTTTTTCTTTCTGTTTGACCCTCACCACTCTACGACGTGAACGGCATTAACTCCCCTGGTTTTGCTGCGGTACTCGGTGATGGCTAATTCTCTTTCCTTACTTTACAACTTTCTTGCACAGTATATTGATGTGATACAGAGATCACGAGAGATTATGGAAGCCCAAATTCTATAAATAAAACCGATCCAAAAAAGGAAACGGAAAAAAATTGAAATTTCTGAATAGTTAATTTTTCCACCCTGTATAATGTAAGCTATTATTAATTAATGATTGAATTACCGTGTATTTACATTTATAAAAGACTGGGAAAAGATCATAAAACGGATATAAAGTTAAAAAGCCCAAAATTTAAATTAATTTATTTCAATCGTTAATAATTATTTAGTGAAAACGAATTTCAATCATTCAAATATAAATTCAAAGCCATTTTACACATCCGCGTAAAAACCCTATCAATCTTTTTTAATTTGCAAACAATATGAAAGCAATTGCGATTAGTTTTTACGTGTATCATTTAGTAAAACGAGTTGTTTTTTAAAATAGGTACGTTAGTTATTGAAAACATTAAATCCGCACTTTATTAGGATGCAAAGCAGATGCGAACTTTAATTAATTCATTCTTGTTAAAAATACCTTAAAAAAGCGTTATGAAATCTGTACTTTATTAGAACAATATCAATTTGTCGCATTTACAAAACCTAAAGACAAACCCCGCATTAACTAAATTGACTTCCGTGTGTGTCGATATATCATTTAACTGCATTTAAAGAGTTTTTAAATAAAACCCTATTCTAGAATTTTCAGGTGCGTTATTAATAGAAACAAATACGTCAGTTTTACTAAGAAATGTTTTAAAAACCATTAAATAGCCAATTGCTTCCGTTAATAACGAGAAAACAATTGTCTTTCACTGTCCTTTATTTAATGCAACTATAATACAATACGCGGACGAAGCCATAATCGCATATAACCCTCCAGGCACAAATAACAAACATTACGTAGGTGAATGTTTATAACTATGAGCAGCGACGACTACTCAATATTGCGAAATAGTTCCGCCGAGTTTGTGTGAGTGTCTACTGTTGTAAAAAGTATTTCTTTCAGCGAAAACCACGAACCCTGAGAAGGGCAACAATGTTTTTTTCTCACGATTTTACATACTTAAAGTGTACGAACACTATAAATATCAACGCCGCGACCGGCACTACAATCAATAATAAATTGTTCGCTCCCAAAAACACGAAAAATAACAGGTTATGATGGAGCAACGTTTCCTTCTTTAACCGGTCATTAATTTTCGACCGACATTGCACTTCACCGATTACAGGATATTATGAGAAAGTATTTTAATGTAAGTGAACAAAAAAAGTTGTATGAAAGTATTGGTAAATAATTTTATAGTGTTCACAAGTCGAGCTCTAATTAAACTTAATGACCTAACTAGGGTAGTTAAAAAAAGTACCTAATAAAAATTGCCACATCCAGATCGTATTTCAAAGTTATAACTATATATTCACAAACGTAATGGTGGTGCTTTGTCTGCGAGTTGGAGGTTTTTTGTAAACAAACAAAAGAAATTTGAAGAGGGAGTGATACTATTTATTTGACGAATTTGGAAAACGGGCTTTATTCCGGATTCTGCTCAACAGACTATTTTACATGTTTTTCGTATCTCTTTCGGTTAGAGTAAATTACTAAAATACTCGTATGTATTTTTCCAGAAGAAGAGTTTAAGAGTATGGGTTTAAAGGTTTAAAAAATTGGCGAAGTATAACTCGATTGCGTTTGCCATTGCTGATTATATACATTCTTATCCTTTAAGGGTGGTTTTTAAAACCCCAATGAGTCAAAAGTAAATGTTCCTACAGATGCATTAAAGGCGGTCTCAACAGTAGTTCTTCCTACGCGGAAGGTGTAACTAGATTGCCTTCTCCCATTTCGGATTTTATACATTTTTATCCGTTAGAGATAGATTTTGACGCCCCTACAGGTCGTCGCAAGTAAATTTTGTTTGTACAGATGCATTAAGGGCCATCGTAGCAGTAGTTGTGCAAACGCCGAAAGTGTAACTCGATTACCTTTTGCAATTTCGAATTTTTTATATTGTTATACTTTAGAGGAAGTTTCTGAAGCCCCTACGGGTCGCAAGTAAATTTTGTTTTTACGGATGCATTAGCAGCGGTCTCAGCAATAGTTGTGCCAACGCGAAAGGTTAGCTGGATTACCACCCGCCATTTAGAATTTTTTATACTTTTTCCTTTAGAGAAAGTTTTTGAAGCCCCTACGAGTCGCAAGTAAATTTTGTTTCTACAGATGCATTAAGGCGATCTCGGCTATAATTTTGCTAAAGCAGAAGGTGTAACTCGATTGCGTTCTACCATTTCGGATTTTTAAAATTTTTATCCGTTAGAGGTGGATTTTGAAGCCCCTACGGGTCACAAATAAATTTTGTTTTTACAGATGCATTAAAAGCAATCTCAGCAATAGTAGTGCAAACGCCGAAAGTGTAACTCGATTGCCTTTTGTCATTTCGGATTTTTTATATTGTTATCCATTACAGGTGGTTTTTGAAGCCCCTACGAGTCGCAAGTAAATTTTGTTTTTACAGATGCATTAGCAGCGGTCTCATCAATAGTTGCGCCAACGCCAACGGTTAACTCGCCACCCGCCATTTCAAATTTTTATACATTTTTTCTTTAAGGGTAGTTTTTAAAATCCCTACAGGTCACATGTACATTTTTGTTTCTGCAGATGCATTAAAGGCGGTCTCGGCATTAGTTTTGCTAACGCAGAATGTGCAACTCGATTGCATTCTACCATTTCGGATTTTTTATACTTTAATCTTTTACGGCTGGTTTTTGAAGAATTTAAGGGTCGCAATTAAATTTTGTGTTTACGGGTGCAACAGCAATAATTGTGCTACGCGGAAGTTGTAAATCGATTGCATTCTACCACTTTTGATTTTTTATATTTGTATCCTTTAAGGTAGGTTTTTGAACCTCCTAAGGTCCAAAAGTAAATTTTGTTTTTACAGATGCATTAAGGACGGTCCCAGCAATAGTTGTACCAATGCCGAAGGTGTAACTCGGCAATGGTTGTGTAACTCGATTTCTTTCTGACATTCCTCGTTTTTAGATTTTTATCCTTTAGGGATTGTTTTTGAAGCTCCTAGGCGTCGCAAGTAAATTTTGTTTTTGCAGATACATTAAGGGCGGTCTCAGCAATAGTTGTACCATTGCCGAAGGTGTAACTCGATTGCCTTCTTACATTTCTGATTTTACATATTTTTATCCTTTGGGGATAGTTTTTGAAGTCCATAGGGGTCGCAAGTAAAGGTTGTTTTTACAGTGCCTTAAGGGCAATCTCGGCAATAGTTGTGCCAACGCGGAAGTTGTAATTATGGGTGGTCTCAGCAATTGTTCTACCAACGCAGAAGGTGTAAGTCGATTATCCTTTGACAATTACGATTTCTTTACATTTTTATCCTTTAGGGTAGGTTTTGAAATTCTTACATGTCGCAAGTAAATTTTGTTTTTACAGATGCTTTACGGGCAATATAGGCAATAGTTGTGCCAACGGGGAAGATGTATCTCGATTGCTTTTTGCCAATTCAGTTTCTTATATTCTTATCCTTTAGGGGTAGTTTTTAACACCGCCTACGGGTCGCACGTACATTTTGTTTTTACAGATGCATTAAAGGCGGTTTCAGCAATAGTTGCGCCAACACGTAGGGTGTCACTCGAGTGCCTTCTACCATTTCGGGTTCTTTTTATTTTATCTTTTAGGGATGGTTTTTAAAGCTTTTAGAGCGTAAATAAATGTTGTGTTTACGGAATCTTTAAGGCCGGTCACAGCAATAGCTGTGCCGACGCGATGGTTGTAATTCGATTACTTTCTGCCATTTCTGATTTTTTATATTTTTATTCTTTAGCCCTAACGGGTCGCAAGTAAATTTTGTTTTTACTGGTGCATTAAGGGCAGTTTCCGCAATATTTTGCCGACGCGAAAGGTGTAACTCTAATTTTAAAAGTCGTTCATGACGTTAATTTAAAAATAGCTACTGGAAAAAATGGCTGCTAAAAAATGGCCGCTAACTTCACAACGGTAAAGTACAAATTATTATGCAGGGATAAAAGATTGATATGCTTAGATTTGCAGATGATACAGCGGTATAAGCATCTAGCAAGGAAGAATCAGGAACGCTCTTAATGAAATGGAAACAATGTTAACAGAGTGATACAGTAAGAAAATTAACAAAAATAACACTAAAATAATAGCATGCAAAAGAGGGGTAAAACCAGAATACAAATAAGAAATCAAAATTTACACGAGTTAAGGATTTCTGCCACCTAGAAAATCAAATAACGTAACATAGCAAAAGTGCAGAAAATTATCATGTGGATGTGCTACATTTAACAAGAAAAAGCAATTACTGTGTTCAAAGACAATAAACATAGAAACAAGCAATAGGTTGCTAAAAACAAATGTGTGGAGCACAACACTGAACGGCTTTGAAACGCGGACAGTAGAAGAAGAGGACAGGAAAAATTTTGAAACGTGGTGCTGCAGACGTATGATGAAGATATCATTGATAGACAAACTTAAAAACAAAGAGGTTCCTGAAAAGGCAGGAAAGAAAAAATATACAAAAAATAATAAAAAAATAGGAAAAATGAGGTGATAGGATTCTACTAATGCATGACGGAATATTGCGGAATATATTAGAAGCAGAGAAAAGAAAAAAGAGAGGCAGATGTAGGCCTAGATTAAACTATTGCACACAGATAGTGAAAGATGTGATCTGTGGGAACTGCAGTAAATTGAGTAGGTTAGCTGAGAATAAAAATTAATGTAGGTACGCGTCCGACTAGTTCCAGGATGGAAGAGCTAGCGATCAAAAAGCAATTGTATTTAAGCCTGATGATTATCGTGAACAATTGCAGGTGTTGGTTTTGTAATATTCTCAACAAATGTTGATTGTGCGAAAGGAATAGTTGGAAAACTATTTATTTGGCAAGTGTCTAAGTGGTGGGAGATCTTAATAACCGTCAGCTCGCTTAACTCCCTTCGCGTACTACTAAATATCGTTGAAATAGGGTACACTTTCACAAAATAATAGCAGGGAAATGGTAAAAAAAATATTAAAAAAAGGGTAGGACAAGGCCATGCTGTATTTAACAAGAAAAAGCAGCTGCTATGTTTGAAGATAAAAAAGAAAAAAATGATTGCTGAAAGTATATGTGTGGTGCACAGCACTGTACAACTGTGGAACGTGGACTTTCAGGGAAATGTGTAGGTTACTCTAGAATGGAATGCAATGAAGGTACGCATCCTAAAAGTTCTGGGACTGAAGATCTATGGATGATGATGAGCGATTTAGAATTTCACTCTACCTACGAATAGTTGAAAGTTTAACATTACACAAAACCAGATTTTAAACAAGTAAATATTGAAATCTATATAATGGCGATGTCCAGATTAAAACTTCAAATACAAATATTTAAATTTACCTCTAAAAATGCATCTCAGCTACACAGGGTGACAATAATCTATCTATGTTCTGTATGTAACTTTGTTATTATAAAAGTAAACAAATAGGTTGAATGGAAACTATTGGGCAGTTTTTTATTCTTAATTCATCATATATGCTTTTGTTTTTAAAAGTTCATGGCTCTCTAGATATTTTCAAAAACCAGAAAAGCTCGATTTTTCAAATTAATCTATCTGCTTTGTTATCGTATATAGAGATAAATGATTTTAATAAAATTTGTAGATATCATTCTTTTCTTTAGGTTGCTCTAGCGGAATAATTGTTTCCTTGTACGGTTTACGATTGCATTTTTTTAAATTGAAACCATAGTTGGTCATGTCATCAGAAAATGTCAAATGTTCTCCCCTTTCCAATGATATATCAGTATTGATAGGTTTGATTGTAAAATTGTGGAGATATTTGCATTTATTTGATTTTTACGCAAAAATCAAGTAACCATGAAATCAAAAGAATAGATGGTGTCATTCACTCATACAACAACAGAAACCACTGTCACATTTCAATTATTATTATTAGTTTACAATTAAGTAAGTAACCTAACAGATGTTATTAATCGCGGTTACTGTTAATAGTAACTGGTGTGTAGTGTTTAACATTTACATAAATATGCTGTATTTGACCGAGGAGGGAAACGATATGTTGTTTTGTTATTATGTTTCCAACAGGAATGCAAATGCCGTTTCTGAATTGTATCTTCAAAGTTACACTGTAGGAATGAGCCTGATAAAAAGTTACTTGCCAAGTTAGAAGCAAATTTAAAACAATATGGTTGTTTTTCTAAACCAAAAGCAGCAAAGAAGACGATAAATCGAGAGACAGAGATTCGTGTTTTGGCATAGGTACAATAATTTTAAGCCGACTGCGTCTGTACGTAAAGTTGGATTGGAATGTAACACCTCTAGGGAAGAAGAACGAATAATTTTAAAACAAAATAATTTTAAACTCGACCACTATCTTAATGGAAATACATTGTACCCAACAGATTTCCATAGAAGATTGAAGAAGACAGTGTATAAAGAAAAGCCTACTAATTTGGAAGATTTAAAAAACAAAATTACTGCAGCTTTAAGGGAATCCAGTACAACACTCTATTAAAGGTGCGAGGGAAATATTAAAACGATCTCAAATACGTGTACATCAAAATGGTGGGCAATTTGAAGCTTTGTTCTAATATTTCGTACTTTTCTTGTCCGAATAGTTGTTAATTCATGTAAATAAAAATGTTATTTAATTGGTATCTATTTTCTAATCATTTCCAAGAGTATAAAAACTAATTAGGGTGACAGTTGTAGCACCATCTATTTTTTAATTTCATGGATACTTGATTTTTGCATAAAAATCAAATAAATGCAAATGTCTCCACAATTTTTTAGTCAAACCTATCAATATTTTTATATCGTTAGAAAGGTGAGAAAATTTGCTATTACCTTATCTGATGGCCAACTAAAATTTCTATTTAAAAATGCAAGGTTATGTCAAATGTCGTAAACCGTACAAGGAAACAATTATTTCCCTAAAGAATCCAAAAAAGGAAAATAATATCTTCAAATTTTGTTACAATCATATTTCTTCATCTTGGCTACCAAAGTAGCTAGATTAATTTGAAGAAAAACGAGATTTTCTGTTTTTTTAAATATCTAGAGAGCCATGCATTTTTTTGAAAAACAAGAGCATATCTGAATTAAGTATAAAAAACTGCAATTTAAATTATTTGCTAACTATTTGTTAAGGCGAATTTCTTATTATGATGTAAACCCGCCTTTAGTTATTGTTAAGTCGTATTTCTTTATGATGTAAACCCGCCTTTAGTTATAGTGAACGAGGGGTTTGCATCCCTTCCTTAACCTGTTGGGACAGTAGTCGTCAGGCACTCGTATGATAAGCTACGCGCTCTTAATATTGATGCACCCTAGCGTGCTTTATCGATATGTAACGCAAGATTTATGTAATCCGCGATTCCTTATTATACGTTATATATTTGTTTTGTGTGCTACAATGTTAGTTATTTTACCCGTAAATAAAGGCATAAAATTAGCCGCACATTTCTTTATTTTGGAAGTGATATCCTACCAGTGCGATACCAAGCAAACCTCTTGTACTTGGTCCACTACAAGAAGGGTCTCCAACCAAGGCTGAAAAACCGCATCAGAGGCCTAAGGGGTCACCTCTCGCCCCCATTGGTCCTTCGAGCCGGATATATCTCCGTAAATGGGGTACAGGCACATCTTTAATGGAACAAAAGGTCAGTCCTTTCCATTATATTCTATAATTTAACCTTCAACTTATTTATTGTCGAAACGACGTGGGCACATCATAAATTTTTAGGTGTAATCCCAGTTATCCTATTATTTATCAAAGAGCTTTGTAGCACATTTATTATCCATACGTCTATATGCAAACATTGTAAATCGCAAATCTTAAACCCCTTCCTTCTTAAAGGTTTTATAAACTGTTTGTTAAAACACCGCAGGCGGTTTTCTCAATTGACTGCTATCTGCGTAAAAACCGGTTCGCTTAACCCTATACGTTTCTTATCTCAAGGCGTATTGTGCGCCGGCTAAAACCAATTAGTATTTCTTTACCTTACCGTCAATTACATATATAATAGCTTTATTTACGGCTATTAACTTAAAACATTTGTCGCTCATCCCAGCTGTTTCCTTTTAAAAGGCTTACATTTCTATAATTGAATTTTACCGTAATTATACTCAGAATTTATTATCCATTTTTGTGGGTACATACACCATAAGCTTTAGGTGTATTTTCAAGAAGCCTCATACATTCATCAAACTGCTTTCTGACATACGTTAAAAAATTATAAACAACCCAAGTTTAAAGGTTTTAATAACTTGTCCTGAAATTCTCTAGTAACAATTCTATTCGCACATTGCAGGTCGTTTTCAACTACCTGTAGTTTAACCCTATAACCATTTGTTATTTTTTCATATTCACATCTTCTTATTTAAGTGCGTTTTTTAGCTTCATAAATACAATGGCTGAACTTACAGCTGACAACCTGGAATATTTTGTAGCTCGTCGTGGCATTTTAAAATCCACTTTAACGCGATTTGATTCATTTATTAGTAAATGCGCGATATCATTGTCAGAAGCGTCCCGCATTGACTTGCAAACTCGCTTAGAGGCATTTAAAAATTTACCAGTCGAATTCGAAAAGATCCAAGGAGACATTGAACAAATATGTATTTCTAGCGACCTTTCCGAACTCGAAAGTCAAGATCGAGAACGAGAAGAATTTGAAACACGATATTATGCATTAGTTGCACAAGCTAAATTACTTCTTGCAGACAACAAGCAGTCATCTATGACTGCGATGGACATTCAATCGCAAGAAACACGCTCCACGATGCAATATTTCAATCCGAGCCTACCTCCCATCCCGTTACCTGAATTTTCAGGTTCATACGAATCATATATTAATTTCAAAGAGACCTTTGTGTCTCTAATAGACAGCAACCCTCATTTAAAGAACGTAGAAAAACTTTACTACTTGCGATCAACCCTGGGGGGTGAGCCATTGAAAATTATCAAATCATTAGCGACTACCGACGGTAGCTACGCCACTGCTTGGCAATTGCTTAAAGACCGGTATGAAAATAAAAAGGCTATTATTCATGCTCATATGAGATCCATGTTTGAGATTCAAGCCGTTAAGGATGGCTCCCATCAACATTTAAGAAATTTCCTGGACTCTTTCCAAAATCATTATAAATCATTAGAGAACCTTGGCGAAAACATTTCTGATTGGAGTACAATGCTAATTTTTCTTTTAACCTCAAAATTGGATTTAGCTTCCCGTAAGGAATAGGAAAATTATTCCAAGCACGAGCAATCACCTCGCATTAATCAGTTTATAACTTGTCTTACTGACAGATGTAAGTTTTTAGAATCTCTCGATTATAAGCTAGCTCACACGGACAGAAGGCCGGAAATTAAGCCAAGATATTTTCAACAAGCGAAGGGCGTCTCACATACGCTCTTAGCTGCATCCCCCACCGCTAAGCCTTGCCCGTTATGCAAGGAATTTCATTTTTTGTATTCATGTAAGCGTTTTCATGACATGCCTATAAGCACCCGATTCGCTGAAGCCAAGCGTGCTAATTTATGTACGAATTGTTTGCGTTCGGGACATAAAATAGCTGATTGCAAATCCATCCACTATTGCAGAACATGTAAGGGCAAACACCATTCTTTATTACATAACCCAGTTTCTAGAGAACCCGCGAGTTCACAATCGCAACAAACCCCTATATCATTGCCTCAAAACGAGCCTAAGGTTGCTCCACGAAATGACCGCAGTCTCTACTGCACAAATCAAAATCCAAATTCATATATTTTATTATCCACAGCTCGCATTAAGGTATACGATGCTAATCGTAGACTAGTTACTTGTAGGGCAATTTTAGATAACGGCAGCCAAACCAATTTTATTACTGACGATTTACGTAGACAACTGAACCTTCCATACGAAACCATAAATTTGCCAATGTCAGGAATAAGTCAGACTCTTGTGCCGACTACCAAACGCGTAAAATTAGAATTCCAATCCTCAAATGGCGCGTTTACATTTAAGATACCTACTTTAGTAATCAATAAAATAACAAACATCATCCCTCAATATGAGATTAACCCTAAAAATATAAATATTCCAAGCGATATTGAATTAGCTGACAACTACTTTTATGAGCCTGCCGAGGTGCAAATACTCATTGGCTCAGGTCTATTTTTTGATATTCTATGCTCCGGGCAAATCAAAACCGGAAAGAATCAACCCGTTTTACAGCAAACTAAACTAGGGTGGATTGTAAGCGGTCCGGTGCCTCGTTCAACTTTTAAAACAAATCAGTCACAACTTTCATGTTTGTTAACATCCACGGCTAAATTACAAAACTCGTTAGAAAAGTTTTGGAATATTGAGGAAAACGTTCAAGAAAAAATTCAGATTTTCTCTTCGGAAGAGCAACAGTGTGAGGAACATTTTAAGGCTACCATTGAACGCGACGCTACAGGACATTTTCAAGTTAACTTACTATTAAAGCCACAAATTTCCGAATTAGGTGAATCTTACCAAATTGCTCAAAAACGCTTTCTAGCTATAGAAAGAAAACTACAACAAAATGCAAGTCTAAGACAAGCATACGTAGAATTTATGTCAGAATACAAGGCATTAGGTCACATGTTACAAATAGGGCCTACTGATAATCTAAACGCTTCTTATCCCTCTTATTATATACCCCATCATGCGGTAGAGAAGGCTGATAGCGTAACTACAAAAATGCGAGTCTTTTTTGATGCCTCTGCTAGTACTACTACAGGACTTTCCTTAAATAACGTTCTCGCTGTCGGTCCCACAGTGCAGAATGATCTATTCTCCACCATCCTGAGACTTCGTCAACACAATTACGTATTTACAGCAGACATTGCCAAAATGTATCGCCAAATATTAATAGCACCTAATCAGCGTGATTTTCAACGCATACTATGGCGTGAAAACCCGGCTGACGAGATAGCCATTTTTCAACTCCAAACCGTAACTTATGGAATGGCAAGTTCCAGTTATTTAGCAACACGCTGCCTCAAAGAAATATCCATTCAATGCAAAACTGAATACCCCAGGGAGAGTCGAATCCTCGAATTGGATACTTACGTTGACGATGTAATAACTGGCGCCTCCACTCAGGATGAGCTTAAACTTGTCCGTCAAAACCTGACTAAGATACTAAAATCCTATGGCTTCGATCTACGAAAATTCACATCCAATAGTCCTGCCGTACTATTCGACATAGAGGAAACTAATCCAAATGTAGAATTTATATTAACTGACCCAGCTCACTGCAAGGCGTTGGGTATAACCTGGAATTCTCGAGACGACGTTTTCGTTTTCACTTCAAACATTAAATCTAAACCGCGCCAACTTACTAAAAGAAATTTATTGTCCACTATACCTACGATTTGGGACCCGTTAGGTCTTCTTGGGCCAATGATAATCACTATAAAAATTCTTTTGCAAAGGTTATGGTTGCAAAAGACTGATTGGGACGATCCCGTACCTCATGACATATATAGAACTTGGAGGAATTTTATTGATAATTTATCTTTAATCCAATCATTTAAAATACCTCGCCAAGTAACCGTCAGAGAACCGTGTTATCTTGATGGCTTTTCTGACAGCTCTTTAAATGCCTATGGTGCCACAATTTATGTGCGTTCAATAGACTCTCGAGGCAACATTGGAAGCAATTTGTATTGCGCGAAATCACGTGTTACGCCTCTTAAAGCCATCTCTTTGCCCCGTGCAGAGTTATGCGGTGCTTTGATGTTAGCGCGTCTTGCCAAACGCATCTTAGCCGCAATTGATCTGAAATTTGATAAAATGTTTTACTATACTGATTCTACGATAGTTTTATGCTGGCTCGCTTTAGAACCACGCAGCCTAACAACTTTTGTTTGTAACCGAGTAGCGGAAATTCAAATGTCTACAAATGTTGAAAATTGGCACCACATAAGCTCAGCAGACAATCCTGCCGACCTAATATCCAGAGGAGTGAGCCCTCAAGAGCTTCAAGGTTGTAAATTATGGTGGCATGGGCCCCAATTTTTAACTGAGCCAGCTTCAAATTGGCCGAGTAATACTCATATATCTAACTTTACACCCCAGTCAGCCACTCACAACATTCCGGAATTTAATGCCAGAGCATTTGTTTTAACCTCGCAGGAAACAAAACCTCAACAAGAATTTACATTTATTAAAAATATGTCCAACCTATCTAAATTATTAAATGTCACAGCCTATTGTTTAAGGTTTATAAAAAATTGCAAGGAACATGCAAACTCTAGAATTTCGGGGCCGCTTACTCCCGAAGAAATAACACACAGTAAAAATCTCCTTATACAGTCTGTTCAGAATGCAGCATTTTCAGACGACATTTGTTATCTAAAGGCCCACGCCCGAGTGAAAGCTTGCAGGAAACCCAAGGCTTTAAACCCCTTTCTTGATAAAAATGGCATCCTAAGGGTCGGAGGCCGACTTATGAATTCTGACCTAAGTAGTTCAGCCAAGCACCCCGTGGTACTCCCCAAGAGACATATATTTACCGATCTTGTTATTTTAAACGAGCATACGCGTAACCTTCACGCTGGTAGTAATGCCACACTATCCTTTGTGCGGCAGAACTTTTGGCCCTTAAATGGTAAAACTGCAGTCAAAACTATCCTAAAAAAATGCGTTCCTTGTTTTAGGGCGAATCCACAACCGCTGATCAACATAATGGGAGACTTTCCCAGTTCTCGCGTCAATATATCTCACCCTTTTTGCTGTCTCCGGCGTTGATTACGCTGGTCCCTTTTTGTTGAAACAAGCTAAATATCATAATCGCCGTTTCTCTAAGGCATATGTCTGCGTTTTCGTGTGCATGGCTGTCAAGGCGGTGCATATCGAGTTAGCCACCGAACTAAC
Source organism: Platerodrilus igneus (assembly GCA_036346225.1). Lineage (NCBI taxonomy): Eukaryota > Metazoa > Arthropoda > Insecta > Coleoptera > Lycidae > Platerodrilus > Platerodrilus igneus. The sequence continues at coordinate 2,829,311 of JARFIW010000020.1, forward strand.
GACTGAATGTTTTCTAAGTATTTTGCATCGTTTTATCTCTAGACGCGGTCTATGCAAGGATATATATTCTGACAATGCGACAAATTTCGTTAGCGCCAATAGCGAGCTACGGAATATTCGTGACGTCGTACAACAAGACATAATACAAAACTTTTGTAGAGAAACCAAAATCAATTGGCATTTCATTCCTTCTAAGTCGCCCCATTTCGGGGGAATCTGGGAAAGCTCAGTAATATCCATCAAGAGTCATTTACGGCGTATTGTAACTGACTCGAATTCCTTAACTTATGAGGAATTTTATACATTATTAGTGCAAATCGAAGGTGTCCTAAATTCTCGCCCGTTGTGCCCACTCAGCAACGATCCACATGATCTGGAACCCCTAACACCAGGTCATTTCTTGATAGGCCATCCTTTAAACATGTTTCCTGACCTCAATATCCAGGAAAGGCCTGTCAATCGTTTGTCTCGCTACCAACATGTACAATACATGCTTCAACATTTTTGGACACGATGGAGATCAGAGTATTTGCATACATTACAACAAAGCTCTAAATGGCAATTTGCTCCTGCGTCCTCCGAATTGCTAGGAGCCATGGTCTTACTGAAAGAAGACAACGTTCCTCCGCTTCGTTGGCCTCTAGGTCGTATCACTGCTGTACATACTGGAAGAGATGGTCGTGTGCGAGTAGTTAGTGTAAAAACCTCCAGTGGTGTGTTACGACGAAGTCTTGTGAAGGTGTGTCTGTTATCAGTGGAAATCAGTTGTACCTAATAAGTTGATATTGTTGAAGTTTTATGGCATTATAATTTACTTAGTATAGTTTAGTGATAAGGCATTTTGTGCCATTTGTTTTAGCAATGTTTGCTTTTCATTTATGTTGAACCTTAGGCCATCACCTGCAGATGGCGTTTTATCTCATTTGACTTTATTTTGCTTATTTTGTTTATCTTGAGTTACTAGAATACTTTGAAAGGTATCCCATAATACTTTCAAGGGGGGCGGTATGTTAAGGCGAATTTCTTATTATGATGTAAACCCGCCTTTAGTTATTGTTAAGTCGTATTTCTTTATGATGTAAACCCGCCTTTAGTTATAGTGAACGAGGGGTTTGCATCCCTTCCTTAACCTGTTGGGACAGTAGTCGTCAGGCACTAGTATGATAAGCTGCGCGCTCTTAATATTGATGCACCCTAGCGTGCTTTATCAATATGTAACGCAAGATTTATGTAATCCGCGATTCCTTATTATACGTTATATATTTGTTTTGTGTGCTACAATGTTAGTTATTTTACCCGTAAATAAAGGCATAAAATTAGCCGCACATTTCTTTATTTTGGAAGTGATATCCTACCAGTGCGATACCAAGCAAACCTCTTGTACTTGGTCCACTACAAGAAGGGTCTCCAACCAAGGCTGAAGAACCGCATCAGAGGCCTAAGGAATCACCCCTCGCCCCCACTATTAAAACAACAAAGTTACCCATAGGATATCGGTAGATTTCACCCAGTATAGACAACTTTTCAAGTATCTCTTAAGGTGACTTTCCATTATGCAATTTTGATGCAATGCAATTCAAATACAACATACTGCGAATGCCTTCGAGTAAGTATTCAGTCTGCTGTTGTAACTTTAAAGAAATAGAACATGTTCTATTTTCTAGCAATTTTTATACAATTGTGGTAATTTATTTTAGTGGTAAATGAAATACCAAATTAGAAATAAAATTATCATAAGCATAAGATAACCTATATTTTATTATCTAATTGTTGAACAGCACCAATAACGCAAATACAACAATGTGAGAAAAGTAAATTTTCTGTTATATTTATTTGAGTATTAAATCAAATTTTCTCTCCATAAAATGTTATATTCATTGTTTGGCAACACTGCCCATCAAATTAAAATTGCATACAAATTGCACAAGTGTAAAAAGGAATTAGCATGCAAGTTTGCAAGTGACATACAATGTAATCCCTTTCATTGCTTCAAAATTGCATAATGTAAATCCACCTTTAAATTAATTTTATACTGTACGTTGAGCTTTGCAATTCACTCCTTCTAAGCTTATTAATGAAGTTTTTTGAAGAATGCATTTATTTATTTCTAATCCAGATTTTCCGTAACATGCATAAAAGTACGCAAATGAATGAAAACATGCAACTTACATTTTTCGCACTGAGAGAATGTTTTCGCACTTAGACTAACATACGCGCCCACGGCAAGACGGTATATACTGAGTTCGTAAACCTAAAACATGCATAAACCCTCAATGACGTTTCATTATGAGTTTTAGTCAGACTTAGTATAACATTCGATTACGATCTGGTAAATAGATAAGTAAAGGTTTTAAACGTTTCAAGTGTCATATAGAACACCGCTGATGTAGCAATATTTAGGAAACGTTTATGGTCCCACAGTGCTACAAGCTTGAGAATTACTAAGAATGATATTATTCGTTGTCATCGAATGTAGTAAAAACCTTACTTTGACCATGAAGTATGTAAATAGTTAAAATATTAGTGGTCGACCCTTGGTTGCACTCGTAAATTAGGAATAGTGAGGATCTACGCACAACACGATTTCTAGATTTTATGACAACAGCAATAGAATGCGTGTGGGAACCTGTATTATTTTTTAATATCTTTAAAATACAGATTTTAAATTGAATGTCAAGCTACTCTCACAACAGTATAATTGCACGTGAATAAAAAACAAAGCAAGCATCTATCTTAGAGCACTATACATAGCAGGGTATGATTTTTACTCATAAATAAATCGACTTTGCGCACTACCATGCCTTTATTGAAACAAGTTGAAAGTAATTGTATAAAACCTGCAGATAAACTCTAGATTCATTTAAATAGCCGGGTCAACATGGCCCCTCCCACTTTCTGTTTTCAATTTTTTTTTCTTTTTCACCAATTGTGCTCGTTTTGTGCTCAATTTTGCCGGTGTTTATTTGAATAGTGTTCATTTGCTTATAGCGAAAAAATTAAAAACAAATGCCAGGTTCACCGCTAGCCATCCCAGTTTTCTAAGTTTTCAATTTTTGATAAGTCCGTTGAATTGTGCTTGTTTTGTGCTCAATTGTGCCAGTGTTTGTTTGAATTATGCTCATTTGCTTATAGCGAAAAAATTGAAAACAAATTCGGACAGGCCGGTTGGCTGCAGCCCTCCCCTTTACATGTGATTTTTTTTTCCAATGCTCCACCCGAAGGTACTACATTGACCAGGAATCGAGTTTTTTTACCTGGAAAATTTGGAATTTTGCCGAACCCTTGCTGTTCCAAGCATGGTAGGGATCTTTAACGTGCGTGACAACACTTACACAAGGGACCTCCATTTAACCTCTCATCCGAACGAGGGTGTATTTTTGCGAAAAATGCTCGCTTAACATTTTTCAAGCGGACCGTGTCGGGATTCGAACCCGGGACATTGGGCGTAGTAGTCACACACATACCACTACGCTACGGAGCCGCCTACTGCCCTCCCCCGCGTTTTTTTGAGTTTTTGAGTTGACCGCTAGCTCCTGATCTTTTTTGCTTTGTCAATTTTTTCTGCAATCCATTGAATTTCCTGATTCACCGCTAGCCATCTGAATTTTTTGAGTTTTGAATTTTTCTTCAGTTCATTGAAGTGTGCTCGTTTGCGCTCAATTGTGCCGGTGCTTGTTTGAATTGTGCTTATTTGCTTATAGCGAGAAAATTGAAAACAAATCCGGAAGACAGGTTGACCGCTAACTCCCGCGTTTTTTGAGTTCTCCCATTTTTCTCCAGTCCATTGAATTGTACTCGTTTTGTGCTCAATTGTGGCGATGTTGTTTGAGTTGTGCTCATTTGCTTATAGCGAAAAAATTGAAAACAAGTCCGGGGAGACAGGTTGACCACTGGCTCCCGCGTTTTTTGAGTTTTCCAATTTTTCTTCAGTCCATTGAATTGTACTTTTTTGTGCTCAATTGTGACAGTGTTTATTTGAATTGTGCTCATTTGCTTATAACGAAAAAATTGAAAACAAATCCGGAGGCCAGGTTGACCGCTAGCCTTTCGTTTTTTTCGCTTTGTCAATTTTTTCTGATTCCATTGAATGGTGCTTGTTTTGTGGTCAATTGTGCCGGTGTTTGTTTGAATTGTGCTCATTTGCTTACAGCGAAAAAATAAAACACAAATGCTGGGTTTGCCGCCAGCCGTAGGGGTTTTTTGAGTTTTTCAATTTTTCTTCAATCCATTGAATTGTGCTCGTTTTGTGCTCACTTGTACCGGTGTTTATTTGAATTGTGCTCATTTGGATAAAGCGAAAAACTGAAAACAAATCCGAGGAGCCAGGTTGACCGCTGGCCCCCGCGTTTTTTGAGTTTTCCAACTTTTCTTCAGTCCATTGAATTGGACTTTGTGCTCAATTGTGCCGATGTTTATTTCAATTGTGCTCATTTGCTTATAGCGAAAAAATTGAAAACAAATTCGGGAGACAGGATGACCACTAGCCCTCCGATTTTTTTCGCAATGTCAATTTTTTCTGATTCCCATGAATTGTGCATGTTTTGAGCTCAATTGTATCGGTGTTCGTTTGAATTTTGCTAATTTGCTTATGGAGAAAAAATTAAAAACAAATGCGAGGTTCACCATTAGCCATCCGGATTTTTAAGTTTTTCAATTTTTTGTCAGTCCATTGAGGTGTGCTCAATTGTGCCGGTGTTTGTTTGAATTATGCTCATTTGCTTATAGCGGAAAAACTGAAAGCAAATCGGGGGGAGGGGGAGTTGACCATTGAATTGTGCTCGTTTTGTGCTCAATTGTACCGGTGTTTATTTGAATTGTGCTCATTTGAGTGTAGCGAAAAAATTGAAAGCAAATCCGGGAGCCAGGTAGACCGCTGGCCCCCGCGTTTTTTGAGTTTTCCAATTTTTCTTCAGTCCATTGAATTGTACTTTTTTGTGCTCAATTGTGCCGATGTTTATTTGAATTTTGCTCATTTGCTTATAGTGAAAAAATTGAAAACAAATCCGGGAGACATGTTGATCGCTAGCCCCTCCTTTTTCTTCGCTGTGTTACTTTTTTCTGATTCAATTGACTTCTGCTTGTTTGTGCTCAATTGTGCCTGTGTCTGTTTGAATTGTGCTTATTTGCTTATAGCGAAATAATTAAAAACAAATGCCAGGTTCACCGCCAGCCATTCGGGTTCTTTGAGTTTTTCAATTATTTTTTAGTCCATTGAATTGTTTTCGTTTTGTGCTCAATTGTGCCGGCATTTGTTTGAATTGTACTCATTTGCTTATAGCGAAAAAGTTGAAAACAAATCCGGAGGGCCAGGTTGACAGTTATCCCCCGCATATGGCGCTTTGTCAATTTTTTCTGATTCAATTGAATTCTGCTTGGTTTGTGCTCAATTGTGCAGGTGTTTATTTGAATTGTGCTTATTTGGATATTGCGAAAAAATTGAAAACAAATTCGGGGAGTTAGGTTGAACGCTGGCTCTCCGCGTTTTGAGAGTTTTCCAATTCTTTTCAGTCCATTGAATTGTACTTTTTTGTGCTTAATTGTGCCGCTGTTTATTTGAATTGTGCTCATTTGCTTATAGCGAAAAAATTGAAAACAAATCCGGGGGGCCAAGTTGACCGCTAGCTTCCCGCTTTTTTTCGCTTTGTCAATTTTTTCTGATTTCATTGAATTGTGCTTGTATTGTGCTCAATTGTGCCGGTATTTGTTTGAATTGTACTCATTTGCTTACAGCGAAAAAATTAAAAACACATGCCAGGTTCACCACTATCCATTCGGGTTTTTGAGTTTTCAATTTTGCTTCAGTACATTGCATTGTGCTCGTTTTGTGCTTAATTTTGCCGGTGTTTGTTTGAGTTGTGCCTATTTGCTTATAGCGAAAAAATTGAAATCAAATCCGGGGAGCCAGATTGACCGCTGGCCACCCGCGTCTTTTGAGTTTTCTAATTTTACTTCAGTCCATTGAATTTTACTTTTTTGTGTTCAATTGTGCCGGTGTTTATTTGAATTGTGCTCATTTGCTTATAGCGAAAAAATTCAAAACAAATCCGGGTAACCACGTTGACCGCTGGCTCCCCGCGTTTTTTGAGTTTTCCAATTTTTCTTCAGTCCATTGAATTGTCCTTTAATTGTGTTCAATTGTGCCAGTGTTTATTTGAAATGCGCTAATTTGCTTATAGCGAAGAAATTGATAACAAATCCGGGGGCCAGGTTGACCGCTAGCCTCCCGCTTTTTTTCGCTTTGTCAATTTTTTCTGTTTTGATTGAAAGGTGCTTGTTTTGTGCTCAATTGTGCCTGTGTTTGTTTGAATTGTGCTTATTTGATTACAGCGAAAAAATTAAAAACAAATGCCAGGTTCACCGCTAGCCATTCGGGTTCTTTGAGTTTTTTAATTTTTGTCCAGTCTACGAATTGTGCTCAATTATGCCGGTGTTTGCTTGAATTATGCTCATTTGCTTATAACAAAAAAATTGAAAACAAATTGGGGAGTTAACCGCTAGCCCCCGCGTTTTCCGAGTTTTTGTTTTCCTTCTATCTATTGAATTGTGTTCGTTTTGTGCTCAATTGTGCCGGGTTTTTGAATTGTACTAATTTAGATATAGCGAAAAAATTGAAAACAAATCCGGGGAGCCAGGTTGATCGCTGGCGTCCGAGTTTTTTGAGTTTTCTAATTTTTTTCAGTCCATTGGATTGTACTTCTTTTGTGCTTGATTGTGCCGGTCTTTATTTGAATTGTGCTCACTTGCTTATAGCCAAAATATTGAAAACAAATTCGGGGGGGCAGGTTGACCGCTAGCCCCCGATTTTTCGCTCTGTCAATTCTTTTGAATTGTGCTTAGTTTGTGCTCAATTGTGCCGCTGTTTGTTTAGATTGTGCTAATTTGCTTATAGCGAAAAAATTGAAAACAAATCCGGGGAGCCAGATTGACCGCTGGAAACCCGCGTCTTTTGAGTTTTCTAATTTTACTTCAGTCCATTGAATTTTACTTTTTTGTGTTCAATTGTGCCGGTGTTTATTTGAATTGTGCTCATTTGCTTATAGCGAAAAAATTGAAAACAAATCCGGGTAACCACGTTGACCGCTGGCTCCCCGCGTTTTTTGAGTTTTCCAATTTTTCTTCAGTCCATTGAATTGTCCTTTAATTGTGTTCAATTGTGCCAGTGTTTATTTGAAATGCGCTAATTTGCTTATAGCGAAGAAATTGATAACAAATCCGGGGGCCAGGTTGACCGCTAGCCTCCCGCTTTTTTTCGCTTTGTCAATTTTTTCCGTTTTGATTGAAAGGTGCTTGTTTTGTGCTCAATTGTGCCTGTGTTTGTTTGAATTGTGCTTATTTGATTACAGCGAAAAAATTAAAAACAAATGCCAGGTTCACCGCTTGCCATTCGGGTTCTTTGAGTTTTTCAATTTTTCTTCAGTACATTAAATTGTGCTCGTTTTGTGCATAATTGTGCCGGTGTTTATTTGAGTTGTGCTAATTTACTTATAGCGAAAAAATTGAAAACAAATCCGGGGAGCCAGGTTGACCACTGGCTTCCCGCGTTTTTAGTTTTCTAATATTCCTTCAGTCCATTCAATTGTACTTTTTTGTGCTCAATTGTGTCGGTGTTTATTTGAATTGTGCTCATTTACTTATAGCAAAAAAATTGAAAACAAATCCGGGGGCCTGGTTGACCGCTACCCCCCGATTTTTTCGCTTTGTCAATTCCTTTGAATTGTGCTTGGTTTGTGCTCAATTGTGTCGATGTTTGTTGAAATTGCGCTATTTTGCTTATAGCGTAAAAATTAAAAACAAATGCCAGGTTCACCGCTAACCATCCGGGTTTTTGAATTTTTCAATTTTTCGTCTGTCCATTGAGTTGTGCTCAATTGTACCGGTGTTTGCATGAATTATGCTCATTTGGATATAGCAAAAGCATTGAAAACAATTCGGGGAAGGGGGGCAAGTTGACCGCTAGCCCCCGCGTTTTCTGAGTTTTCAATTTTTCTTCAACCCATTGAATTGTGTTTGTTTTGTGCTCAATTGTGTCGTTGTTTATTTGAATTATGCTCATTTGGATATAGCGAAAAAATTGAAAACAAATCCGGGGAGCCAGGTTGATCACTGGCGTTCAAGTTTTTTGAATTTTCCAATTTTTTTCAGTCCATTGAATTGTACTTTTTTTGTGCTCAATTGTGCCGGTGTTTATTTGAATTGTGCTCACTTGCTTATAGCCAAAATATTGAAAACAAATTCGGGGGGGGGGGGGGCAGGTTGACCTCTAGCCCCCGATTTTTTCGCTCTGTCAGTTCTTTTGAATTGTGCTTAGTTTGTGCTCAATTGTGCCGCTGAATGTTTAGATTGTGCTCATTTGCTTATAGCGAAAAAATTGAAAACAAATGCCAAGTTCACCGCCAACCATTCTGGTTTTTTGAGTTTTTCAATTATTGTTCAGTCCATTGAATTGTTCTCGTTTAGTGCTCAATTGTGCCGGCATTTTTTTGAATTGTACTCATTTGCTTATAGCAAAAAAGTTGAAAACAAATCCGGGGGCCAGCTTGACAGTTAGCCCCGGCATTTTGCGCTTTGTCAATTTTATCTGATTCCATTGAATTCTGCTTGGTGTGTGGTCAATTGTGCCGGTGTTTATTTGACCGCTGGCTCCCCGCGTTTTTTGAGTTTTCCAATTTTTCTTCAGTCCATTGAATTTTCCTTTATTTGTGTTCAATTGAGCCAGTGTTTATTTGAAAAGTGATCATTTGCTTATAGCGAAAAAATTGATAACAAATCCGGGGGCCAGGTTGACCGCTAGCCTCCTGCTTTTTTTCGCTTTGTCAATTTTTTCTGTTTTCATTGATTGGTGCTCTTTTTATGCTCAATTGTGCCGGTGTTTGTTTGAATTGTGCTTATTTGCTTACAGCGAAAAAATTAAAAACAAATGCCAGGTTAACCGCTAACCATTCGGGTTCTTTTAGTTTTTCAATTTATATTCAATTCATTGAATTGTGCTTGGTTTGTGCTTAATTGTGCCGGTGTTTATTTGAGTTGTGCTAATTTACTTATAGCGAAAAAATTGAAAACAAATCCGGGGAGCCAGGTTGACCGCTGGTTTTCCGCGTTTTTTTAGTTTTCTAATTTTAATTCAGTCCATTGAATTGTACTTTTTTGTGCTCAATTGTGTCGGTGTTTATTTGAATTGGGCTCATTTGCTTATAGCGTAAAAATTGAAAACAAATCCGGGGGCCTGGTTAACCGCTAGCTCTCGATTTTTTTCGCTTTGTCAATTTTTTTATTTCTTTGAATTGTGCTCGTTTTGTGCTCAATTGTGCCGGTGTTTGTTTGAGTTGTGCTCATTTGCTTAAAGCGAAAAAATTAAAAACAAATGCCAGGTTTACTGCAAGCCATTCGGGTTTTTTGAGTTTTTTAATTTTTGTCCAGTCCACAAATTGTGCTCAATTATGCCGGTGTTTGCTTGAATTATGCTCATTTGCTTGTAACAAATAAATTGAAAACAAATGGGGGGAGTTGACCGCTAGCCCCCGCGTTTTCCGAGTTTTTGTTTTCTTTCTATCTATTGAATTGTGTTCGTTTTGTGCTCAATTGTGCCGGGGTTTTTTTGAATTGTACTAATTTGGATATAGCGAAAAAATTGAAAACAAATCCGGGGAGCCAGGTTGATCGCTGGCGTCCGAGTTTTTTGAGTTTTCTAATTTTTTTCAGTCCATTGAATTGTACTTCTTTTGTGCTTGATTGTGCCGGTCTTTATTTGAATTGTGCTCACTTGCTTATAGCCAAAATATTGAAAACAAATTCGGGGGGGGCAGGTTGACCGCTAGCCCCCGATTTTTCGCTCTGTCAATTCTTTTGAATTGTGCTTAGTTTGTGCTCAATTGTGCCGCTGTTTGTTTAGATTGTGCTAATTTGCTTATAGCGAAAAAATTAAAAACAAATGCCAGGTTCACCGCTAGCCATCCGGGTTTTTGAGTTTTTCAATTTTTCGTCTGTCCACTGAGTTGTGCTCAATTGTGCCGGTGTTTGCTTAAATTATGTTCATTTGCTTATAACGATAAAATTGAAAACAATTCGGGGGACAAGTTGACAGCTAGCCCGTTCATTTACATTTCCAATGCTCCACCCGAAGGTACTACATTGGCCAGGAGGCGAGTTTTTTGTTGCCTGGAAATTTAGAATTTTTGCCGAACACTTGCCGTTCCAGGCAAGGTAGGGATCTTTAACGTGCGTGACAACACTCACACACGGGACCTCCATTTAACCTCTCATCCGAACGAGGGCGTAATATTTGTGAAAAATGCTCACCTTCCATTTTCAAGCAGTAGGCCGTATCGAGATTTGAACCCGGGACCTTGGGATCCGTAGTCTTACGCTTACTACATTGATCCATGGCGACGCCTTGACCGCTAACCCCCGCGTATTCCGAGTTTTCAATTTTTCTTCAACCCATTGAATTGTGTTTGTTTAGTGCTCAATTGTGTCGTTGTTTATTTGAATTGTGCTCATTTGCATACAGCGAAAAAATTGTAAACAAATCCGGGAAGCCAGGTTGATCGCTGGCACCCGCGTTTTTTTTGAGTTTTCAAATTTTTCTTTAGTCCATTGAATTATACTTCTTTTGTGCTCAATTGTGCCGATGTTTATTTGAATTGTGCTCATATGCTTAAAGCGAAAAAATTGAAAACAAATCCGGGTCCCAAGTTTACCGATAGCCCCCCGATTTTTTTCACTTTGTCAATTTTTTCTGATTCCTTTGGATTGTGCTTGTTTTGTGTTCAATTGTGCCGGTGTTTATTTGAATTGTGCTCATTTAAATATAGCGAAAAAATTAAAAACATCTTCGGGGAGCCAGGTTTATTCCTGCCGCCCCGCGTTTATTGAGTTTTCCAATTTTTATTCAGTCCATTGAATTGTACTTTTTTGTGCTCAATTGTGCCAGTGTTTATATAAATTGTGCTCATTTGCTTAAAACGAAAAAATTGAAAACAAATCCGAGGCCAGGTTGGGCGCAAGCCCCCCACTTTTTTGTTGTTTTTTTAGTTTTTCTGATTCCATTGAGTTGTGCTTGTTTTGTGCTCAATTGTGCCGGTGTTTTTTGAATTGTGCTCATTTGCTTACAGCGAAAAAATTGAAAACAAACGCCAAGTTTACCGTTAGCCATTCGGGTTTTTTGAGTTTTTCAATTTTTCTTCACTCCACTGAATTGTGCTCATTTGCTTATAACGAAAGAATTGAAAACAAATCCGGGGGAAGCAAGTTGACCGCTAGCCCCCGCGTTTTCTGTGTTTTTAATTTTTGTTCAATCCATTGAATTGTGCTCGTTTTGTGCTTACTTGTCCCGGTGTTTATTTGAATGGTGCTCAGTTTAATATAGCAAAAAACTGATCACAAAATCGGGGGAGCCAGGTTGACCGCTGGCCCCCGCGTTTTTTTGAGTTTTTCAATTTTTCTTCAGTCCTTTGAATTGGACTTTATTTGTGCTCCACTGTGCCGATGTTTATTTGAAATGTGCTCATTTACTTATAGCGACGAAATTGATTGATTTTTTCGCTTTGTCAATTTTTTCTCATTTCCTTGAATAGTGCTTGTTTTGAGCTCAATTGTGCCGGTGTTTGTTTGAATTGTGCTAATTTGCTTATAGAGAAAAAATTAAAAACAAGTGCCAGGTTCACCGCTAACTATCCTGGTTTTTGGATTTTTAAATTTTTTGTCTGACCATTGAATTGTGCTCAATTGTGCCGGTGTTTATTTGAATTATGCTTATTTGCTTATAGCGAAGAAATTAAAAACAAACCGGAGGGGGAGTTTTCAATTTTTCTTTTATCCATTGAATTGTGCTCGTTTTGTGCTCAATTGAGCGGGTGTTTATTTGCATTGTGCTCATTTGAGTATAGCGAAAAAATTGAAACCAAACCCGGGAGCCAGGTTGATCGCTAGCCCCCTCCTCGCTGTGTTACCTTTTTTTATTCTATTAAATTGTGCTTGTTTGTGCTCTATTGTACCGGTGTCTGTTTGAATTGTGCTCATTTGCTTATTGCGAAAAATTGAAAGCAAATGCCAAGTTCACCGCCAACCATTCGGGTTTTTTGAGTTTTTCAATTATTGTTCAGTCCATTGAATTGTTCTCGTTTTGTGCTCAATTGTGCCGGCATTTGTTTGAATTGTACTTTTTGCTTATAGCAAAAAAGTTGAAAACAAATCCGGGGGGCCAGCTTGACAGTTAGCCCCGGCATTTTGCGCTTTGTCAATTTTATCTGATTCCATTGAATTCTGCTTGGTGTGTGGTCAATTGTGCCGGTGTTTATTTGACCGCTGGCTCCCCGCGTTTTTTGAGTTTTCCAATTTTTCTTCAGTTCATTGAATTTTCCTTTATTTGTGTTCAATTGAGCCAGTGTTTATTTGAAAAGTGCTCATTTGCTTATAGCGAAAAAATTGATAACAAATCCGGGGGCCAGGTTGACCGCTAGCCTCCTGCTTTTTTTCGCTTTGTCAATTTTTTCTGTTTTCATTGATTGGTGCTCTTTTTATGTTCAATTGTGCCGGTGTTTGTTTGAATTGTGCTTATTTGCTTACAGCGAAAAAATTAAAAACAAATGCCAGGTTAACCGCTAACCATTCGGGTTCTTTTAGTTTTCAATTTATATTCAATTCATTGAATTGTGCTTGGTTTGTGCTTAATTGTGCCGGTGTTTATTTGAGTTGTGCTAATTTACTTATAGCGAAAAAATTGAAAACAAATCCGGGGAGCCAGGTTGACCGCTGGTTTTCCGCGTTTTTTTAGTTTTCTAATTTTAATTCAGTCCATTGAATTGTACTTTTTTGTGCTCAATTGTGTCGGTGTTTATTTGAATTGGGCTCATTTGCTTATAGCGTAAAAATTGAAAACAAATCCGGGGGCCTGGTTAACCGCTAGCTCTCGATTTTTTTCGCTTTGTCAATTTTTTTTTATTTCTTTGAATTGTGCTCGTTTTGTGCTCAATTGTGCCGGTGTTTGTTTGAGTTGTGCTCATTTGCTTAAAGCGAAAAAATTAAAAACAAATGCCAGGTTTACTGCAAGCCATTCGGGTTTTTTGAGTTTTTCAATTTTTGTCCAGTCCACGAATTGTGCTCAATTATGCCGGTGTTTGCTTGAATTATGCTCATTTGCTTATAACAAAAAAATTGAAAACAAATTGGGGGGGGGGGGAGTTGACTTCTAGCCCCCGCGTTTTCCGAGTTTTTGTTTTCCTTCTATCTATTGAATTGTGTTCGTTTTGTGCTCAATTGTGCCGGGTTTTTTTTTAATTGTACTAATTTGGATATAGCGAAAAAATTGAAAACAAATCCGGGGAGCCAGGTTGATCGCTGGCGTCCGAGTTTTTTGAGTTTTCTAATTTTTTTCAGTTCATTGAATTGTACTTCTTTTGTGCTTGATTGTGCCGGTGTTTATTTGAATTGTGCTCACTTGCTTATAGCCAAAATATTGAAAACAAATTCGGGGGGGCAGGTTGACCGCTAGCCCCCGATTTTTCGCTCTGTCAATTCTTTTGAATTGTGCTTAGTTTGTGCTCAATTGTGCCGCTGTTTGTTTAGATTGTGCTAATTTGCTTATAGCGAAAAAATTAAAAACAAATGCCAGGTTCACCGCTAGCCATCCGGGTTTTTGAGTTTTTCAATTTTTCGTCTGTCCATTGAGTTGTGCTCAATTGTGCCGGTGTTTGCTTGAATTATGTTCATTTGCTTATAACGATAAAATTGAAAACAATTCGGTGGGGGGGGACAAGTTGACAGCTAGCCCGTTGATTTACATTTCCAATGCTCCACCCGAAGGTACTACATTGGCCAGGAGGCGAGTTTTTTGTTGCCTGGAAATTTAGAATTTTTGCCGAACACTTGCCGTTCCAGGCAAGGTAGGATCTTTAACGTGCGTGACAACACTCACACACGGGACCTCCATTTAACCTCTCATCCGAACGAGGGCGTAATATTTGTGAAAAATGCTCACCTTCCATTTTCAAGCAGTAGGCCGTATCGAGATTTGAACCCGTGACCTTGGGATCCGTAGTCTTACGCTTACTACATTGATCCATGGCGACGCCTTGACCGCTAACCCCTGCGTATTCCGAGTTTTCAATTTTTCTTCAACCCATTGAATTGTGTTTGTTTAGTGCTCAATTGTGTCGTTGTTTATTTGAATTGTGCTCATTTGCATATAGCGAAAAAATTGTAAACAAATCCGGGAAGCCAGGTTGATCGCTGGCACCCGCGTTTTTTTTGAGTTTTTAAATTTTTCTTCAGTCCATTGAATTATACTTCTTTTGTGCTCAATTGTGCCGATATTTATTTGAATTGTGCTCATATGCTTAAAGCGAAAAAATTGAAAACAAATCCGGGGGCCAAGTATACCGATAGCCCCCCGATTTTTTTCACTTTGTCAATTTTTCTGATTCCTTTGGATTGTGCTTGTTTTGTGTTCAATTGTGCCGGTGTTTATTTGAATTGTGCTCATTTAAATATAGCGAAAAAATTGAAAACATCTTCGGGGAGCCAGGTTTACCCCTGCCGCCCCGCGTTTATTGAGTTTTCCAATTTTTATTCAGTCCATTGAATTGTACCTTTTTGTGCTCAATTGTGCCAGTGTTTATATAAATTGTGCTCATTTGCTTAAAACGAAAAAATTGAAAACAAATACGAGGCAAGGTTGGGCGCAAGCCCCCGACTTTATGTTGTTTTTTTAGTTTTTCTGATTCCATTGAGTTGTGCTTGTTTTGTGCTCAATTGTGCCGGTGTTTTTTGAATTGTGCTCATTTGCTTACAGCGAAAAAATTGAAAACAAACGTTAGCCATTCGGGTTTTTTGAGTTTTTCAATTTTTCTTCACTCCACTGAATTGTGCTCATTTGCTTATAACGAAAGAATTGAAAACAAATCCGGGGGAAGCAAGTTGACCGCTAGCCCCGCGTTTTCTGTGTTTTTAATTTTTGTTCAATCCATTGAATTGTGCTCGTTTTGTGCTTACTTGTCCCGGTGTTTATTTGAATGGTGCTCAGTTTAATATAGCGAAAAATTGATCACAAAATCGGGGGAGCCAGGTTGACCGCTGGCCCCCCGCGTTTTTTTGAGTTTTTCAATTTTTCTTCAGTCCTTTGAATTGGACTTTATTTGTGCTCAACTGTGCCGATGTTTATTTGAAATGTGCTCATTTACTTATAGCGACGAAATTGATTGATTTTTTCGCTTTGTCAATTTTTTCTCATTTCCTTGAATAGTGCTTGTTTTGAGCTCAATTGTGCCGGTGTTTGTTTGAATTGTGCTAATTTGCTTATAGAGAAAAAATTAAAAACAAGTGCCAGGTTCACCGCTTGCTATCCTGGTTTTTGGATTTTTTAATTTTTTGTCTGACCATTGAATTGTGCTCAATTGTACCGGTGTTTATTTGAATTATGCTTATTTGCTTATAGCGAAGAAATTAAAAACAAACGGGAGGGGGGAGTTTTCAATTTTTCTTTTATCCATTGAATTGTGCTCGTTTTGTGCTCAATTAAGCGGGTGTTTATTTGCATTGTGCTCATTTGAGTATAGCGAAAAAATTGAAACCAAACCCGGGAGCCAGGTTGATCGCTAGCCCCCCCCTCGCTGTGTTACTTTTTTTTATTCTATTAAATTGTGCTTGTTTGTGCTCTATTGTACCGGTGTCTGTTTGAATTGTGCTCATTTGCTTATTGCGAAAAATTGAAAGCAAATGCCAAGTTCACCGCCAACCATTCGGGTTTTTTGAGTTTTTCAATTATTGTTCAGTCCATTGAATTGTTCTCGTTTTGTGCTCAATTGTGCCGGCATTTGTTTGAATTGTACTTTTTGCTTATAGCAAAAAAGTTGAAAACAAATCCGGGGGGCCAGCTTGACAGTTAGCCCCGGCATTTTGCGCTTTGTCAATTTTGTCTGATTCCATTGAATTCTGCTTGGTGTGTGGTCAATTGTGCCGGTGTTTATTTGACCGTTGGCTCCCCGCGTTTTTTGAATTTTCCAATTTTTCTTCAGTCCATTGAATTGTGCTCAATTGTGCCGGAGTTTGATTGAATTACGCTCATTTGCTTATAGCGAGGAAAATGAAAACAAATCGGGAGGGAGTTGACCGCTAGTCCCCGGTGTTTTCTGAGTTTTCAATCTTTCTTCAATCCATTGAGTTGTTCTCGTTTTGTGCTCAATTGTGCCGGCGTTTATTTGAATTGTGCTCATTTGCTTATAGCGTAAAAATTGAATACAAATCCGGGGGCCAGGTTGACCGCTAGCCACCCGCGTTTTTTGAGTTTTCCAATTTTTCTACAAACTATTGAATTGTACTTTTTTGAGATCGTCATAAATTTTCCATTTGTTATTTATTCTACAAGTGTAGGACTTAAAATGACCAAGTACATATTTTGCTCGATTTCAGAGCCTGAGTAAGCTATTAAGCCTCCTAATCTGAATTTTATGTTCTCGATCGTGACGTTTCGAATATCGCAGAGTTTTGTGTGTAGTGGATAAGGATATTTGTGACTAACTTCTACAAATAAATAACTACATCAGCACAATACCCAAAGTAGTTACTTCAGAATACTAACTTTGTCAACGTTAAGTTCATTCATTAAAGAGACTTCACGCCTCTCTATGGCAAATAAATGTCGAATCTGCTTATTTCTCAATGTTCACACAAATACTGAAAGAATCTTAATTAGTGCTTAATGTCACAATATTTATTATTGTGCAAATCCTTCAGACAGCAGTAGACCAATTTCAATATGCTGCAGTTTACACCAGCCTAATCACTTGTTAAACAAACAGAAATGCTGACTGAGGAACTTATATTCGTGGGAAAGAAAACTCTTAAGTTGACTGCAATATATTGAAATTGGTGGGTAATTTTCTTTGGGTATTGTGCTGGTGCTAGAGGATTACAATTTGATAGGATAAGTCTGACGCACACTATTTAGTTTTGTTTCTTAATGGTTTTACACAATGGTACAGTGTCTCGCCACAGTGGTTTCATGAAGTACTTTACCATTGCATACACAGACATTTTTTAAACTAGCGCATTTGTAATTACAGTTAAGATGACACGTCCAAAATCTTCAAAAATTGAGTTACTTTATGCTAGATTTGCACAACATAAAGAGGAGTTATTTGGATCAAATGGAAATGTAAATCCACCAAGTGATTCAGTCTGGAAGACTATTAATAAGGAAATTGACATTTGCTTTACCACAAAATATTTATATACTATTGTTTTGTGCAATAGACATGGAATAAGGACAAATTAAAGCCCACATCCGTTAGAGAAGTGCTTGGCACTGCTATAAATGCAATATCTCCAATCTCGTCGGTAAGTTCGCGCGTATCCACGAATTCATCTGACGGGAATGAAATATTAAAATTTACAATTACCCTATCTACTCAAGAATGGTTGGAAATATATCCCAAAAATAGGCCCTTACAAGAATGGTAGAATTTATTCACTTTTAAACCCGGAATTAACGGAATTAACTGAGCAATTAATGTTTAAGCAGAAGCTTGCAAAATCCGTAATGTATACAAAAGCAAAATTACAAGTAAACAAAAAAAGGTAATCAGTAAATGTAATATGCTCTATATACAATAAAAATCTTAGAAAATAATAAATTAAATATTCCTAATTGTTTTGATAGGGAAAAGTCAACTTTTGCCATGTAGACCACTTTTTAAAATACTGTAACTAATAAACATTTCAGATATTTTATTTGTTATTTCTTCCTTAAATTTTTATTGCAAAACACTATACTACCGAATTGTTTATTTGTTACAATCTTTGTAATTTTTCTTTAAAAGAAGATGAAATTGTGAAATAGAAGATTTCGTTTATTGTGATCAAATTTTATTTTTGTATACATTACTGAATTTGCAAGCTACAGCTTAATCATTGATTGCTCAGTTACATCTGCATCGATTTTAAAAAAAGTTATAACTACTGATATAGCTGATAGAAGTCGCTTTTGATTTATTAAACAATATACAGGGCATTCCACATTTAATAAATTAATAAAGTAAAATTTGAATAAACCGCCATTTTGTTTTTTGGCTAACTGAATGTGTTCAAATAAATTTTGTGTCATTGTAAAGCATCTCAGTGAAAACCGCATGTATCTATCTTTATTCGCTTAAAAGTTGAAAGCTCTTGCAATTCCCGCAAATATAACGGGACCAAGGTAGTTACCGCATTGTTATTTTTAAAATTATTTTTATAAAGTTTTGTTACTAATGTCATTTGTGTTTTTATCGTTGAAAACTGACTTTCTGGGTTTGTATTCTATAAGTTTGCTTATATTACATACGTTGCATATTAATTATGCAACTGGTTTTGGGAATTTTATAGTATGCGTAAACCAAAGGCAAAATTTATTGGACTAAAAATCAATTGAATCACTCAAAGATTGCGAGGGTGGCGGCTATAAAGCCCCACCCCCGTCACCGTTGAACTGTTATCTATATTTCTCGATATAGTAGTCGAGCACAATTAACGCAAACACCGCCGCAATTGAGCACAATTCAATAGACTAAGAAAAAATTAAAAATTCAAACAAAAGCATAACCTTAGCGGCGAACCAGGCCGGAGGCTTCGTGGATTAGGTAGATTTACTTAAGAATACTAACCCCATAGGTTCCGGGTTTGATTCCCGACACGGACCTCTAAAAACTTAAGCGACCATATTCCACAAAAATGCGCCCTCTTTCGGATGAAGGTACAACGTAAGTCTCGTCCTAGCCAATGAAGTATCTTCGAGAGTGACATTAAAAAATCAAATGTAAGGCCACCGCAGTCCGGCGGATTTGTTTTAAAGGTTTTCGTCACAAGCAAATGAGCACAATTCAAACAAACACCGGCACAATTGAGCACAAAACGAGCACAAATCAATTAAATTAGGAAAAATTAAAAAACTCAAAAATGCGGGGGGTTAGCGGTCAACCTGGCCCCCCGGATTTGTTTTCTATCTTTTTGCTATAAGCAAATGAGCACAATTCAAACAAACACCGACACAATTGAGCACAAAACGAGCACAATTCAATGAACTGATAGAAAATTCAAAAACTCAAAAACCCCGGATGGCTAGCGATGAACCTGGTACTTGTTTTTTTCGCTATAAGCAAATAAGCACAACTCAAACAAACATCGGCACAATTGAGCACAAAACAAGCACAATTCAATGGAATCAGAAAAACTGGCAAAAGTAAAAAATGTGGGGAGCTAGCGGTCAACCTGACCCGCCGAATTTGTTTTCAATTTTTTCGCTATAAGCAAATAAACACAATTCAAATAGACACCGGCACAATGGAGCACGAAAAGAGCACAATTCAATAGACTGAACAAAAATTGGAAAACTCAAGAAACGCAGGGGGCTAGCGGTATACCTGGCTCCCCGGGTGTGTTTACAATTTTTTCGCTATAAGAAAATGAGCACAATTTAAACAAACACCGGCACGATTAAACACAAAACAAGCACAATTCAATGGACTGAAGAAAAATTGAAAAACTCAGTACACCCGGATGGCTAGCAGTGAACTTGGCATTTATTTTTAATTTTTTCTCTATAAGCAAATGACCACAATTCAAATAAACACCGGCACAATTGAGCACAAAACAGGCGCAATTCAATGGACTGAAGAAAAATTAAAAAACTCATAAAATGCGGAGCTAGCGATCAACCTGGCCTCCCGGATTTGTTTTCAATTTTTTCGCTATAAGCAAATGAGCACAATTCTAACAAACACCGGCACAATTGAGCACAAAACAAGCACAGTTCAATGGAATCAGAAAAAATTGACAAAGCTAAGAAAAGCGGGGGGCTAGTGGTCAACCTGTCCCGCCGAATTGCTTTCAATTTTTTCGCTATAAGCAAATGAGCACAATTCAAACAAACACAGACACAATTGAGCACAAAACGAGCACAATTGGCAAGAAAAAAAAATTGAAAACAGAAAGTGGGAGGCCAAGCTGACCCAGTTTACTTAAATATCATTTATTTAAGGAAAATTAAGCAGAATTCTGTGTATACGAGGTGTATACAATTGCGAAGCTTACTCGGTCTTTAATAAATTAAATCACAAATATAAGAAAGAACGAGAGAGTACTTATGGTTAGATTACAATCTAAACCGATTAACACAGTAATAATTCAAGTATACATACCCACCTCTAGCTACAGTAACGAAGACATACTAAGATACATATAAGGACATAAAAATTTAATAATTACGAGATTTTTAATGCAGTGGTAGGTAGGGGTAGGGAAGGAGCGGTAGTAGGTTTATTTGGTTTAGGCACGAGACGACAGGGGAAATAGGCTGGTAGAATTTTGCGACAAGAACAATTTAATCATAACAAACGTATTATTTCAACATCATGCTAGAAGACGATATAAAGATGCCAGGAGATATGGGAAGCTATGAAATAGATTATATTCTGGTTAGACAACGGTTTAGGAGTCAAGTAAGAGACTGTACAAGCTACCCAGAAGCAGATATAGACACTGAAGAAAACATCGTAGTTATCAAGGCCCCACTTAAAGTTAAAAATTTGAAAAAAAGAAACAGGAAAAGGTATTTTGACTTTTAGAAACTAAACGATAAAGACATTCAAGAGAGATTCGAAAGAAAGTCAAATGAATTGCTGAAAGATATCGGGAAAAATTTCTGATACTAAGGAAGTAGAAACAGAATGGAATAACGTTAAATCCAGCTAAGATATGGCGGCCAGAGATATTCTGGGGTTTACACAAAAAGAAAATAAGAAACCATGGATAACAAAGCATATCCTGAATGTAATAGAAGAAAGACGAAAATACAAAAATAAATCAGATGAAACAGGAGAACAGAGATACAAAGCCATAAAATTGGAATTTATTCGCAAATGCAGGAAAGCTAAAGAACAATGGATTGATAAAATGCGCAAAAAGGTATAAATTAAGATGGTAACAGAAAAGACAGATAAAGTATACAAAGTAATTATATTCAATTTTAGGGGTATAAAACCGTATAGCAAAAATATAAAGTACGCGGGAGGAAACGTCATTATAGAAAATGCGTGAAAAGTAGGTAGATAGCAAGAATATATAGGGAATTTATATACAGGAGAGGAACTAACAGCATTAGAACAAGAATTAGACATTGAAAATGATGACTTGGGATATCCTACACTTAGAGATGAGTTTGAATTAGCAGTAAAGGGTCTGAAAAATTGTAAGACGCCGGGTATAGATAAGGTGCAAGCAGAAACTCAAAAAACCGCTGGACAAGCAGTAACAGAAGGTCTCTTCCAACTTGTAAGCTATATCTATGAGACAGGCGAGATATCCAAAGACTTCAAACGTAACATCACAGTAACTATACCAAAAAAAAAAGGCGCGGATAGATTGGAAAATTTTCGAACAATAAGTTTGACAGCACACGTTTCAAAAATATTAACTAGAATTGTACAATGATGAATGGAAAAACACAGCTAAATAAATACTAGGAGATGATCAATTTGGGTTTAAGCGAAAGCGAAGAACACGGGAGGCTATTTTAGCTTTAAGAATGATAATGGAGAAAACAACAGAAAAAGGGGAAAGCGTGTATATTGGGTTTGTAGATCTGGGAAAAGTTTTTGACGATGTAAAATGGAAAAAAAATTTTGAAATACTCAAAAAGAATGGAATGAGTTATACGGATAGACGAATAATACATAGCTTATACAAAGAGCAAACAGCTAATTAGAGCTGGAACGTAAAGAAGTAAACATTAGGAAAGGGGTGAAACAGGGATGTGCTCTCTCCCAATTAATTTTTAACTTGTACATTGAAGAGGCAATAAATACTGTCAAATGCAGGAAGACATTTGGAATTACTACGCAGGGACAAAATATTGATATGCTTAGATATGCAGATGATGTAGTGGTATTAGCGTCTAGCAAGGAAGAGTTAGAAGTTGCTCTTATTGAAATGGAAACGGTTCTAACAGAGAGATACGGTATGAAAATTAACAAAAATAGAACTAAAGTAATAGTATGCAAAGGAGGGGAAAATAAATCAAAAACAAGAATACAAATAGGTAACAAGTACTTGCAAGAGGTTAAGAATTTCTGCTACCCAGGAAGCCAAATAACGCAAGATAGGAAAAATGCAAAAGATATAAAACAAAAATTAGCACAAGGTCGTGCTACATTTAACAAGAAAAAGCAACTACTGTGTTCAAGAACAACAAACATAGAAACAAGGAAAAGATTGTGCAAAACATGTGTAGAGCATAGCACTGTACAGCTGTAAGGCCTGGACAGTAGGAAAAACGGACAAAAAAAAGGTAAAAGCCATTGAAATGTAGTGATACAGACGTATGATGAAAATATCATAGACAGACAACAAAAAGGTACTAAAAATGGGAAGGGAAGAAAAAAATGTGTAGAAAACGGTAAAAAAATAGAAGAGATAGGATGATAGGCCACATACTACGGCAAGAGGAAATAGTACCGAATATATTAGAAGCAGAAATAGAAAAAAACGGAGATAGAGGTAGACCTAGGTTAGACTATTGCACACAGATAGTGAAAGATGTAAGCTGTACGAATTTTCAGAGAAATGTGCAGACTATCTCAGAATGGAAATCAATGGAGGTACGCATCCAACCAGTCCCAGGGTGGATAAACTAATGACAAAAAAAAATAACTGTACTTAAACGTGATGATTATTATATTCAATAACAGGTATTGGTTATGCAATATTCTCGAATTTACTGAAAAACTACTAATTCGGCAAATGTCTAAGTGTTGGGGGATCTTAGCAGCCACAGGCTGCTTAACCCCCTTCACATACCACTGAATCTCGTTGAAATAAGGCATATAATTAGAAAACAATAGAAGGGGAACCGAACTGTATATAGGCTGTGTGGCAATTTTAGGGAACTGTGTAGGTTAGCTCAGAATATAAATAAGTGGAGATACGAGTCCAACCACTTTTGAGACGGAAAACCTAATGACGAAAAATAAGCGCAGATAAATTTGATGATTATTCTAAACAACTACAGGTGTTGGTTGTGAAATATCTGCAACTAATGTTGACTGTGCGAAAAGATATATTGGAAAAAGTATTAAATCGGTAAATATTCAAGTGCTGAGGGAACTTGGCAGCCACAGGGTGCTTAACCCCCTTCACAATCACTGAATGTAGGAGAAATAGAGTATATAATTGTAAAACAATAGAAGGGAACCGAACTGCATCTAACAAGAAAGAACAGCGCCTACGATCAAAGACAACAAACAGAAACAAGAAGAAAATAGTTGAAAGCATATGTGTGGAGCACAGCACAGTATCCCTATGAAATACGGGCAGTAGGAAAAGCAGATATAAAAACGGTAGCAGCGTTTTGGAATGTTGTGCTTCAGATGCATGAGGATGATAGCAATGGCAGACAAAGTTAATAACAAATAGGTGATAGAAATAGTAGAGGAATAAAAATATCTGTGGAAAAAAAATAGGAGAAATAGAAAAGAATTTTTGGGGAATAGTATGGGATATATTACAAGTAGAAATAGAAAGAAGGTGGTAGATGTAGACCTAGGTCAGATAGTGATAGTCGTAGACTGTGCAAATTTCAGATAAATGTGTAGCTTAGTTCAGAATAGGAAGCAATAAGGGTACGGCTCTAACCAGTTCCAGGACTGAAAACCTAATGATGATGATGATAAAGTCTATATAACATTTGGAATTAAGTGCTCTTAAATTCATCTCTAAATTAAAATGACAGCTGTTTATTAAACAATAACACGAGGTGTGCAGGTAATGATAGTGTAACGGTTAAGGTGCTGCTTTATATGGGGAAAGCACGGGTTTGAATCCAGCTTAAGCTGATTTTTTCTCTAACAACTTGCCGTAAAATGTATGTACAGTATGAAGCGGAAGTGGATATATACAAGGTAAAAAATCGTGACGTTTGAAAAATGGCGCATTGACGTAAGAAAAATGGCGAATTACAGATGTGACATAAGAAAAAAATGGCGGATGACAGATGTGACGTAAGAAAAAATGGCATTATTGCTAATTACATAATACTATTGTTCAGGAAACGATTAGTATTAACAAGTTTTCCCATTAAAAGCCTTTAGTGTAGGTGAGTTTTCCCATTGAAGAAACAATAGTACTAATGGGTTTTTAATGAGAAAACCTATTAAAAACGATTAGTGCTAATAGGTTTTAATGAGAAAATTTATTTAAAAGCGATTAGTGGAAGTTTGAGTGAGAGGTGTGTGTGTGTGTGTGTGTGTGTGTGTGTATGTGTGTGTATGTGTATGTGTGTATGTGTGTGCGTGCGTGCGTGTGTATGTGTGGGTGTGAGGGCGGAAAGCGGTGGCCTCGACATACACAAACACTCAACTTAAATAAATACCATAAAATGAAGAAATAATTTGTTTGAAGATAAAACGAAATATAGAGCAATACTATCAATATCTATTTCAATAACTAATAGAACAGTACATCTACAAATTTAAAACCACCCTGAAGCAGGACTATGGCATTTTCTGAAAATTAAACAACTATACTTTATCGTTTTCACAAGAAGTTTGATACTGCAGGTCTTGCAGCATTAGAAGTAAGCCTCATAGTACTTTCTATATCGCAAATAAATAGAAATCTAATAATAAGTAAAATAGCACCAATAACAACAATAAGTTCAATTATAAGTTTAATAAAACTAAGGATAATAGATCTTATAATATAATCAATGTTGTTGAGTACGTAAAAAGATACTCAGGAGAGAAAAGCGGGTGTATAACCAAAAAGATATTAAACAAATGCAACCTTTTCAATATTCGTATCTGATGTCCAGTTAGAGCGGTGAAGATTCTTTGATCCAGAACACTTATCACTGCACTCGAAAAATAATGTTAAGCGGTGAGGTAGTCCTATGCGAGGATTGAACTCCGAAACAGAAACTTATTGTTCAAGCGGTGACAATGGACTGTGCTAGGCCGCGCAGTCACGCAACATATATGGCAAACAAGATAGAACATTGAAGGTTAAAACGCGACCGGGTTTATCCAATTAATTTAAATAATAGAGCAGATATCACCAATAACAAAATAAACTTAATTTTATAGTAATAATATAAAGAAACTAAATGAATATATACAGGGTTGGACGGAACATACCGCCCACCAAATTGAAAACATTTTAATTTTCATCTAGTGCGAGGGAACAGAGTTTAACCACAAAACGCCTAAACTCACCACGCGCTGTTCTAACGGTGGCAATGCGGACAATCTCGTCGACGCCAGGATGCATGGAGATAATACGCCCAAGTTACCACTGAAGAGGACGAAGAGAATCAGCTTTAATTAGAACTAAGTCTTTCGGTAGAATATTATTTTTGGCTACATGCTATTTGGATTTTACTTGAAGGGTATGCAAGTATTCCCGGGACCAGCGTGCCAAAAAGCACTGGTAGATACGCTGCAATAATTGCTATCGAGACAAACGATTTAAAGGCAGTGCCGTCGGTTCGGGACCAGGCGGGGCGAAAGAGCGGAAAGGGAAAAAATGACCCGGCATTAAAAAACTAAGGTTGTTAGGATCATTACTAACTGGGGTCAGAGGAGGCAAATTGAAAACAGCTTCAATTTGGATGAAAATGGTTGATAACTTTTCAAAAGTTAGAACTCGCTCTCCTACAATACGAAGTAGCAGAATCTTAACGGATTTGACGCCAGTTTCCCAAAGACCTTCAAAATAAGGCGCGGAAGGTGGGTTAAAATGACAAGTAATTAGTTCTTTAAAAGCTGCGGCTTTAGTAAAGGAAACCAGTTGGCGATGGGCCTTGACAAAGTTTTTACCACAGTCGCTGTATAAATGTTCGCATCGACAACGACGAGCAAAAACACGACGAAACGCGGCCAAGAAAGTGTCAGCGGTTAAATCGGAAACTAACTCCAAGTGAAGAACCTTGATACATATACAAATAAAAATGCAGAGGTAGGCGTTTAAAGTTTTGGCGCCGCGGTAGGCAAAAATGGTTTAACTTGAGTTATTTTAGCAGAGGGAAGATTGCCCACGGGAGACTTAAATGACTTGGGATGTATTTTCCAACAAGGAATACAAGATCGAAGTTCCCGACGAATAGATCTTCTTGCAGAAACTATCCAAAATCTTTGGCTTATAAAGAAATTGTGTAGTTTAAATACCTGCGTGATAACATTTGTGATGAATGTATTGAGTATACTGATCCGTGAAACGGCTTTTACTGGGCAATAAAGCGGGGAATCGTTTATCGTAAGAAATAGGAGCGTAACTTAACCGGGCACCTACACGAAGTACGTCACTTAAAAGAAAGGGGGATAATTTTTGGAACCTTTTAGCAAGTGGGGTCCCGGATTGAAGGGACCTGATCTCAACCGTAAAAGATGCTTGTTGGGTATGTTTAACAAGGCATTCTAAAGCGATATCGAACTCATGAGCGGTTACAAATCCACTATTCTTAGTTAACGTATGCTTGACATTATTAATAAAGCGGAAGATATAAGCGGTTATACGAACGATAAAAAGAAAAGAAGACTGATTTTTAAGTAGGGCATCCAATACATTACAAAAGTAGTAGTGAGTGTAACAGACTGTTCTTCACTTAGTACTTGTTGCGTAACAAACCATGTGACACAGCGTCAGCGGGATTATCGTTAAAAGGCACGTAAAGTTAATGGCGCTAGAAGTTTTATGTTGGATATAGGCTACCCTGTTAGCCACGAAAGTCTTCTATCGTTGGGGCGGAGCGGAAATCCATGAATGTACAACCATCGAATCGGACCAAGAGTATATTGTATTAAATGTGAGATGGGAAGAAAACACATTCAGAACAAAATCTAGTAATTTAACAGATAAGGAAGCAGCTAGCAATTCTAATTTTGACAGGGAGAGGGTTTGCAATGGAGCTACTTTAGATTTCGCACATACCAAACAAACTATAGGTTCTTTAGAACAGAAAATAAACGACGGTGCAGTAACCACGTTTCGAAGCGACCCCAAGACAATGTACCTCACACGAATCGTAGTGAGAAGGGACTAGAAAGCGTGGTAAGAAAAAATCTGCAAGAAGAGGAAAGCTTTCAACATATCTTTACCATAAACGACAAAACTCCGGCGGTGGACGGGCATTCCAATTTAGTTTGTGAGTCCATTGACGTTAGAGGAAATGCTTTATTAAAAAGGAGAGAGGGGAGGAAATTCCTAACGCGTCAAAAATGAGGGTTAGATTAGAAAGAATATTACGTTTTGTACAAGGTGTATGTATAGGGTTGACCACGAAAAGGAACTTATCTGAAGAGGTGTTCCACTGGAGATCCAAAACTTTCACTTTCAGAATGATCCTCAAAGCAATGCGGTTGCAAACACCGATGAGGGGCGAGAATGCCGTTAAGCTAATTGAGATCATTACTAGACCACTTGTGTAAATCGAAGCCATTTTGTTTTAAAAGGGCTACAAGCTGCCCTGTTAAATCCAAGGCGGATTAAAAAGTATCTCAACCTGTTGTTACGTTATAAATTTTTGCAACGACATTCCTATTAATTTCGACTTCGTTACCTACCTTTTACGACGCCTCTGATTTGTTGGTTACGTTATTAATAGCCTTTTATTTAAAATTAATTCGTAAAATTTATATGGTTAAGGAAACACCGTAGTTGTTGTATCCTTTTACAACGCTATCAAGTGGAATTCTGGTTCTGTTATGTTCAGTGTAATAATTGAATGTTGATTTCAAGTAAAGCAACCTGATTTTAATACTTCGCGTTTCAAAAGATCCAGTTACCTTGTACAGACGTATTGATTGATGGTGATTAAGGAGGTTAAGATATATGATATGCAAATTGCAATGAAGGACCAATTGCTTTTATAGCAATAACGATAATGGTGGAGCGGTTATGTAATAACAAAAAAAAAACTACACCAAACTACTTAGTAAAAGGGTATAAATACCTTAAGTCCTGCGCCGCTGGGGGCAATAGACACTTTCACGCACAAAAGCTTTTACGGAGAACCAGAAACACGCACGAAAATGGTGTCGGTCTCGCTTTCAAAGCTCTAACACAACCGTCCTTTTCAAGGGTTCGAAGGCGACTTGCTTCTTTAAAGGCTCGAGTACGACTGTCACTTTATGCACTGTTATTGCCGGTATATAAAATGTTTCACTCAAACTGTAGGATGCACGCACAAAGTATTTATTGTCACAAAATACCGAATTGTTCGATGACGACGTAACATACCGCCCACCAAATTCATAGAATTTTGAACTGAGGGAAGTAGGTTGGGTGAAGGAAATCACATGGGATTTGACCTTGCTAGGAAAGGAGGTAACGAAAGATAGGGTGGTGCACTACAGCGAGCGATATTACCAACTATGCAAAGAATAAAATATATATGTAAATAAGCAAATATGTAAAATAATATACTACTATACATGTAAAAATGTGTATATACATCTAAACATAAAATAAAATTAAAATACCGGTAGCGGCGCTAGTTTGACCAAAGGTCGTTTTAGTGTGCCATGTGCCGTTTTGACTTCAGCGACACGTATAATACCGTCCGCACCGGGAAAAGTATTAATAATACGACCAAACTTCCATTGAAGTGGAGAAAGCTGGTCGTCCTTGACGAGGACAATAGTGTCCTTTTCCACTTGTCGCACACCTACCTTAGAGTGCCATTTAACCTTCTGGTTCAGAGTATGTAAGTACTCATGGCTCCAGCGAGCCCAAAAATCTTGGTGGAGTTTTTGCAGGAGTTTCCACCTGCTTTTTAATAGTACAACGTTGGTTAAATGGTCCTCATCTGGTGGTGCAGAAAGAGGCTCCATAGTTAGGAAATGACCTGGTGTTAGGCAACGCAAGTCATTTGGATCCGAACTCAAAGCGCAGAGTGGCCTTGAATTTAGCACAGATTCAATTTGTGTAAGAACTGTGTACAGTTCCTCAAAGGTAAGTTTTTGTTCGCCGATTACGCGAGATAGGTGTGTCTTTACCGACTTAACACCGCTTTCCCACAAGCCACCGAAGTGAGGGGCGCTAGGTGGATTAAACGACCACTTTATCCTTTCTGAGGTTACTGCACTATGCAGATAACTCGTAAGCTGACGATAGGCACCTACAAAATTAGTACCGCAATCGCTAAATATTTGAGAACAGCGTCCTCGACGTGCTATAAATCGTCGCAAAGCGGCAAGAAACGCGTCTGCCGACAAATCCGAAACAAGTTCAATATGTGCTGCCTTAGTGGCAAAACAAACAAAAATACAAATATAGGCCTTAAGAGTTTTAGAGCCTCGCAGGCGGTTAGCCTTTATTAAAGAGGGCCAGCAAAATCAACACCAACAATACTGAACGGTTTGATTTGGGTAATACGTGCTGCCGGTAGGTCTCCCATAGGAGGAGTTACCAGGACCGGTTTGGTACGAAAACATCTATGACAGGATGATAAATAATTTCTGATTGAATGTTTAATAGAAAGGATCCAGAAATTCTGTTGGATAAGATACGCTGTGGTATTAACACCGGGATGGCAATACCTTTCATGAGTTGACAGAATGATAAGTTCGGTTAATCGGTGCCGCTGAGGCAATAACGCAGGAAACTTTTCGGAATAGGAAAGCGAAGAATGTGTCAAGCGCCCACCTACTCTTAAGATGTTTTGTGGATCAACAAATGGAGAAAGTTTTCGCAAGCTTTTAGGTAACTTACGGTTTGCCTTGATCGAAGCTATTTCCTTTGAAAATGTAACATTTTGTACATGCCGAACGATAATCATGAGAGCATTGTGTAGTTCAATGTCTGTTAAGGGACCCGTATGACGTTGAGCCATGAGTTTAGAAAATCTATAAATGTAAGCCACGATGCCTTGGATTTTATATAACGATGAAAAGCGGCTTAGTAAAATGTCAATGACGTTTGGATCTGTTTGAGCGACAAATGTTAGGATCTTCTTTTCCGTAGTTACCTCAGCAATTGAGGTTGACAATGTTGGTTGAGGCGGCCACGAGTCACTAGGGTAGTGAAGCCATTCAGGCCCCGCCCACCATAGCGAACATGAAATAACCGCGCTTGGCATTAATCCCCGAGATGGAGGATCAGCCGGATTGTGCGAAGATTTAATATAAAACCATCGACTAGGTGCAATGATTTCTTGAATGTGGCTAACACGGTTCGCCACAAAAGTTTTCCAACGAAAAGGTGGAGAACGTATCCAAGTGAGAGCGACCGTAGAATCACTCCACGCTGAAACATCGGAGATTTCAATCAAGCCGTGATAAGACTGAATGGTAAAAGAAAGTAAATCGGTTAATAAAACGGCGGCACATAATTCCAAACGTGGAATTGAAATGCGCTTAATTGGAGCTACTTTTGTTTTAGCGGTTACAAATTGTACAGTTATTTCTCCAGTAGTTTGATTTATGAACTGAAATACACTACCGCTGCATACCCTACCTCGCTAGCATCGCAAAACCCATGCAAATGACAAGTAAAAGGATCCGAAGGGGTAAACAACGTGGTAACTTTAATGACGATAATAACGGCAACTCTTCTTGGTATTGCTGCCATTGAGACGAAATGTCTGCTGGTGGGATGTCATCCCAATTTAAACCTAACATCCACAGATGCTGGATTAGGCGTTTTGCAAAAAATGTTAGTGGGGCTAAAAATCCTAATGGATCATATATTCTGGCAACTTGTGAAAGTATGTTGCGCTTTGTACATATTTGGTTTAATGGTTTAACCCGAAACGAGAAAATATCTTCTGTAGGTGACCATTGAAGACCTAATATTTTTATTGATTCGTCCGAATCGAAATCGAGAGAAGTATATTGGCAAAATCTGACGGAATGCCCTCCAAAATAGAAACTGAATTAGAACTCCATTTTCGAAGTTCAAAACCAGCCAAATGTAAAAGTCGGATAAGTTGATCTTTAATTTCGCGGGCCGATTGTATAGAATCTCCACCGGCGACGAAATCATCAATATATAGATTTGACCGTATAGCCTCAGCGGCTAACGGAAACCTTTGCCTTCGTCAATGGCTAATTGCTGAAGAGTCTTTAATGCTAGATAAGGCGATGACTTAATACCATAGGTCACTGTATTAAGCTGATATGTCTGGATGGGTTCTTCTGCGGAGAACCTCCAAACAATTAATTGAAACTTTCGATGTTCTTCGGTAACCAAAATTTGTCGATACATTTGGCGAACATCACAAGTAAAAACGAAACGATGAGTACGAAATTTCAGTAAGATTGACGAAATGTCGTTTTGGAGACTAGGTCCAGCCAATTGAGTGTCATTAAGTGACACGTTGTTTTAGCCTTTGCAGAGGCGTCAAAACCACACGAATTTTAGAAGTATGACCTTCTTCTTTAAACACAGGGTGATGGGGTAAAAGTAATTATCGTTCCCAACGGGCGGAGAATCGAGTAATGCCATATGACCCGCATCAAGATAGTCCTGCATGAAATTGTTGTATTGGGCGCGTAGCTCCGGTTGAGCATGTAATTTGCGCTCCAACGAAAATAGTCTTTTAGCCATCTCAAAGCAATTATCAAAAACGGGCAAAGTATCGTTGAACGGTAACGCAACAATAAAACGACCGCTAGGGTCACGAGAAAACGTGTTTTCAAAAATCAAATCTGCCTTTTCTTCTTCTGGAGAAGTATAAGGCGTGGATGGCAACTCTTCTATCTCCCAAAACCGCCTTAGGGTCTGGTCGATAGGATCTTCTACAGACGTAAAAAATGCTTGGACAGTATCAGACTGCAAGCTTTTTGTGGGACCAATAATAGTCCAACCAAAATTGTATTTATGGCGGCAGGCTGAAGAAACTTGCCATGTATAACACCGCCATTGATGATGAACGGATAAACATCTGCTCCTAGGAGCATGTCAATGGTTCCTGGAGAGTTCCAGGTCGGGTCTGCAAAGTGCAGGCCGCATAAGTGTTCCCAATTATTAGGAACTTCAACGCTAGGTAATTTGCCAGATATTGACGAAAGCACAAAAGTTGTGACTTCTAGAGATTTTCAGAGTCTAACATAGAGCGAATGGTGCAGCTGACGGCACCCTATTGACTGCTGAAGTTGTCTGCCCAAGTCCATAAATCGGAACTTGAGAACGTATGCGTGGAAGCCAAAGTTTGCTCACGCAATCGTCTCGAATAAAGCTAGCTTGGGAACCAGGATCTAAGAGTACCCTGATCGGTTTGTATCTACCAGAACGATCTTGAACTTCCACAACAGCAGTGGAGAGTAAGACAGTAACCCCAAGATTTGAATTCGTCTGTGAAGACAAAACATTTGCCGGAATAGGAGAGGCTGACTGCGTCCTATTGGCATTTTATGCATGTGTGTAGCGGTCGGTTCAGCTGAACGGCTAGAAGCAGGTTGCGATTCAAAATGTAGCAAGGTATGATGCGGCTTGGCGCAAGTTCGACAGGAATTATAAGATTTGCATTGCATGGACGCATGGTCTGTTCGTAAGCAATTTAAACAAAGGCGTAAGCGTTTGACAATGTCGAAACGTTCCGTCGGAGTTTTCTTTAGAAACGATTGACATCTATAAATTAAGTGATTGCCTTTGCAGGAAGGACAATGGTGCGAAAATGAATTCTTTGAGTCACTGGAGCTACTTGGTGTGTCCAGTGAAACTACGTTAGAAGAAACTCTTGGTTTAAATTGAAACGCTGAGGATTTCTTAGGCACTGATGTGTGAGATGTATGAACAGTCGTCGAATAAGAAGCAGGTGCGGTTGAAGAAAAGGTTTCCAACGCTGCACATTGTTGGGTTAAAAAATATCTCAAATCCTCGAAATTAGGTATTTGCTTCGGATCCGATTGAGTTCGAAGCGTTTTCTAGTGAACGGATCAAGTTTTTCTAAAAGCAAATCGACCAGAATAAAGTTCCAATGTTCAGTGGGAAACTTTAAGTTAGTTAGAACAGCAAGGTTCTCCGAAAACAATCAATAAGTGCCCTAAGTTTCTTAGGGTCTTCTGATTTTAAAGGTAGAAAGTCTTTCATTGCTTTCCAATGCAAAGTTGCCAATAAACGCGGATTGCTAAATCTCTCACGCAAGGCGTTATAGGAAATAATAAAATTATCCCCGAAATGGGTACAGATTTAACGATTCTTAAAGACTCCCGGTACAACAACTGATAAGATAATTTAATTTTTCGATATTGGACAGCGACGCGTTATTATAGACCAGGCTGTCAAATAAATCGATGAAAGATGAAAATTCAGTTACCTCATTATTAAAAATTTGGAGCTTTAACGGTAACAATTTTGATACCGTGCTGCTTGGAGCATTTTCGATGATTTGTGGTGCTTTCATTTCTTGCATCGTATCGAGATGCAGCAGTATGAAAAATAAGCGGAATCTACTTCCTTCCGTACAGCGTTGTAAGTTAATTAGTCTACCTCGTCACACGAGGCCAAGACAGCGACTAAAATTGTATTGAAATTTGCATAAAGGTCATGTATTCCCTTGTTTGAATAAGGAACAATGCCTTTAAACTTGGGTCACTTTGTATAGAATTACAAAGCTCAAATATTTCTAAAATCCGTGTTTTCAGTAATTGAGTTCTACCACATGTGCCTTCTTCGGAGCCATAGTTATTTTGTTATTTTGAAAGATCTACACTAAATGCTATAAAACCGTAACGCTCAGATGTACGCGAAAAATGTTAAAATATTATGATTGTTCAAAGCACGAAAAGGTAAGACAGGGTATAAACCAATAAATCACGTTTTATGACTAACGGTTCGTCAAACAAAAGCGTGAATATAAGATGTACCGCTTAACAACCCGAGCGGCTTACCATCAAAAGCTCACAGAAACGTTTAAAACATGTGGCTTAACATATTTGCCGAAAGATGCAACTTTACAACCTTATTCCTCTGCAGATATTTTCAATATTGTAATACAAAACGTGCAATAGCTTTTAAATACAAAGCAAATCCCTTTACCTTTCTTGTTTAAGAAGTATAAAGCGATTTATAGTTTTCAGGTTGCTTTCTGTTTTATGCCGCTAAAATGAATTTAAAAACTGAAAACTGACAAATTTTATATTATGAATTTCTTTGTAATTAAAACGCTTGCTGGTTTCAATTACGGCGAAATCGCTTAATTTAATCTAAAGACAGTATAAATAATGTTTACACATTTTAACCCGCTAAATATGGGCTTTAAGCACAAATTTAAAACTGAAATATTAATTAATTAAAAGCTCGCTTGAATGCAATGTGATATTTTAATTTAGGACATGCGTATACCACAGGACTAATGAATCCGGCTCGACTTAGGAACAATGATTGATGGTGATTAAGGAGGTTAAGATATATGATATGCAAATTGCAATGAAGGACCAATTGCTTTTATAGCAATAACGATAATGGTGGAGCGGTTATGTAATAACAAAAAAAAAACTACACCAAACTACTTAGTAAAAGGGTATAAATACCTTAAGTCCTGCGCCGCTGGGGGCAATAGACACTTTCACGCACAAAAGCTTTTACGGAGAACCAGAAACACGCACGAAAATGGTGTCGGTCTCGCTTTCAAAGCTCTAACACAACCGTCCTTTTCAAGGGTTCGAAGGCGACTTGCTTCTTTAAAGGCTCGAGTACGACTGTCACTTTATGCACTGTTATTGCCGGTATATAAAATGTTTCACTCAAACTGTAGGATGCACGCACAAAGTATTTATTGTCACAAAATACCGAATTGTTCGATGACGACGTAACACGTATTGTTGTCTGCTCTAAATTTTGAGTATTTGGGTTAACGTGGGTTTCGTTTGAGAAGAATGTTTTGGTGAATATAGATTTAAGAAATTGTTCTTCTCATATTCCGTGCGAGGGTTTTGTAATTGAAGCGTAAGTATGTTTTCAACGAAACACAAAATTTATACGTTTATTTTAGGAAGTTGTCGTTATCGATTGGCAATCTTAACAGCATAGATTGTTTTATTCTGAATAAATAACCCGATTTATATTGGTAAGTGGTGGTAATGTTAATACGTGAAATTCTAACAATGTTTATTAATAGGGTTGTTTAGGCCTGATTGTTTAGGCCTGGTTGTTTGGTCCTAATTGTTTGGTGCTGATTGTTTGGTCCTGATTGTTTGGCGTTGTTAATTGTTGTTCTTCTGTGCCTTCAT
The DNA here is from genome assembly GCA_036346225.1 of Platerodrilus igneus. Taxonomy (NCBI): domain Eukaryota; kingdom Metazoa; phylum Arthropoda; class Insecta; order Coleoptera; family Lycidae; genus Platerodrilus; species Platerodrilus igneus. Next base: position 2,864,503 of record JARFIW010000020.1, read on the forward strand.
CGTGTTCATATGGTTACATTGTTATTTGTGCTGTGTCCAGTGACGACATATTGAGGACACGCATACAGGCGAGATTCCTGTGTACCGACCCACCTGTCAGTTTAGGAGCCGTATATCGTAGAGAATCGGACATCTGGTAAGAATCCCATTTTTTGCATTGTTATTTGTGTTTGGATAATTGCTATGAACGACTAATTCCAACCTTGGTTTAATCGAGATAATAAATTTAAAATATATACAAGATAAAGTTGTGAACTTGAGCCAACTGGTTTGAATTTTTCTTATCAAAATATAATTGCAAATTGTGTGAAACGTTATTATATTAACATTGAGGTTAAAGGAACACCAAGCTCCTCATGATATTTTTATATTTAAGTAGTAGGTTGATTTGACCGTTAATGTTTCTGTTGGTAAAAGTACTGAAATTATTTACACCGGCATGATAGCGAATTCAGATAAAAGTAGAATCAATATAATCATATGATGTTATTCTTGATTTAATAGTAATGTGGATTAAATTTATGTATTGCATTGTTTATTTTTCGTAGTGCTATTATGTATAAATGTTAAGATATGTAGATTGGAGTATCTTTCCGCAATTGAAGGACTTCCTAGGTTTGTTTCGAAAGAGCCTAGCTGTATATTAGTTTAAACTTAGGTGGCGCCATATTTAAGGGTTATTATTATTATCTAATTTCAGGTTACCATCTCGGCAGGGGAGCGAATTGTAGTGAACCCACCCCATCCTCGGACTGCGTTAGCTGTAGATTATGCTGCCTGGCTCCTGCTGCTTTATCGACATATTTGTCTTGTCTCGTGTTGTACCCTTTTAAGGCAGCTTGTGTTGCTACAAATTCCTGTGATAACACTGTCACTACGTCATCAATATAGGTATGATGACTAAGAGCGAAAGCGGCTAGAGGAAAGGGTCCACCTTCATCATCGGCAAGTTGCAAAAGAGTACGTATGGCTAGAAATGGAGCCTAGTTGATCCCATAAGTAACGGTATTAAGATGAAAATCCTGGATAACATTATCAGGAGAGAAACGCCACACAATCTGCTGATAATCACGCTGATCGGGTGCAATAAGAATTTGCCTATACATTTGACGAATTTCTGCACTGAAGACGTAACGAAATTGTAATAACAGTGTAGTGAAGTCTTTCTGCAATTTAGGACCAATTAATAAATGATCATTCAGTTAACCTCCGGATATACATTGAGCGGAGGCATTAAAAACCACGCGAAGCTTAGTGCTAACACTGTTAGGTTTTATAACACAATGATGAGGTATATAATAAGTATGATTAAAGTGACCCTTATTAGTGATAGGCTGCATATGTTGAAGATCGATGTATTCTTGAAGTAAAATCTTTATATTGTTGATATGCAAAGGGCTGTTTGAGCAGGCGTCATTCTAAGGAAAAAATCTATGTGTTGGTAAATAGCGGCTTCCGGTAAACGTGGGAGCAGCATCCTCAAAGGGCAAAGAAACTACATAACGGCCCTGATCTGTCCGCGTATGGGTTTCTTTAAAAATAATTTCAGCTTTGTTCTCCGCTACTGAAAGGATTTTGGCGTCGGGAAGTGATTTAACCTCCAAAAATTTTGAAACAATTTTTCCAGGGAGGGTAATTGGTCCGTAGAGCAAAGTAAAGCGGTAACTTGCGGGGTGCTTGACGCGGGAATCGATCCCATTAAAATATATCCAAAAACAGCATTAATGCCTACGAAACAACAGCGCTGGGTTCTGGCGGTTTAGATTTAAAGAGTTTCATTTTGATTGACTTGATTAAATAAAAGGAACTATCAAATGCCTTTCTGATTTTATATTCAACCTCATACAAATCTTCCGCGTTTTCATCCGGGGCGATCAAGAAGATAATGTTATTGTGACTTTAATAGAAGACTTCTTCTAATTAAAACATATGCTCAAGGTGCGATTTGAATAAATTATGTTATTCGGCATTAGAAACGGCCGATTGCACGATTTCTAGTATCTCTTGTAAACTTTGAATCTACGTGTATCGCAAAAATTTCGACTTTTTAAGTTTTTCTGACATTTTAGATATTTACTAAAGCACACATTTTCTTAAAACTTTTATAGAAAGTTAATACTGCGAAATACTTTTAAGCTTTATCAATTTAAGCGCAAATTAAATAAGCGTAGGTAAATGTAAATAGATGTAAATACAAGCAAAGTAATGTATCAAACACGATACTAATAGGAATGAATGCAATTCAAGTAATATAACATTTGTATTATCAAGACAATATGTTTGATAACACAAACTTGACTTCAGGTGTATAATTAATAATTATGTTTTAAATTATAATGCTTATATCTGTTACTGGTAATATGTGACTCAAGGACCAAAATTGAAAGATGCTCAGGAGAAAAAAGCAGGTGTATTACTAAACAGATATTAAACAAATGCGGCCTTCAATAGTCTTATCTGATGTCCAGTTAGAGGGGTGAAGATTCTTGAATCCAGAACAATTTGTTACGTTCATTTTCGTAAATATTTAATTATTGTATATACAATAATTTGTATCTTATATTCATTGGCGTTCAACACAAAAATTAATTCCGTTAATTAAAAATAACCCTTTCGTATATTAAAATTTGTATGGTAATTAATGATAAATATTCTATCTATGTCAGTTGATAAATTTTTGTGCTACATTAGAAAAATAAATATCCTTTCTCAGAAGTTCGTCCCGTGGAATTTACGCCTTAATTAGATAGACGACTTTCCAAGTATTTTAATACTTAAATGCTAGTGTGTTTTCCTTTTTTAAAAGAATTCGGTGAATTTATTTTAATAAAATTAGAATTTCCTGGTTTATTTCCTTGCTTTGGTGCTTTAACGAATGTAACGATTCATTTGCTGTTCGATAATCAACTAGACAACAAGTTGGTTGGCTTCGTTTGTTATTTGTATGTAAATTTCCGGCACGCCTTATTTAGCGTGGTAAGTATCTGGGGTTTATATAAAACAATACTTTTTGCGGCTTCATTACATTAATTTATTGTTTGTAACTATTCTAGCTTCCTGCGGGGGACACGTTGATCTCTTGAGCTGCGTTTCTTTTGGGGGACTGCGAACTCCAATGCGCTCCGCTTGGCCGTAAGCTTGCCTGTTCGCTGAGGCAGACCAGCGACAGCCTTCCCCCCGATGTCAGGAACTCGAGGGTGAGTCCTTCTTTTTTTTCTTTGTATCCGCTTCTTACCGCGGAACAAGAACGCCTGTGGTTTTACCATTCTAAGATGACATTTCTAAATTTAATTATCATAGATTAAAATTATTGAACTATTTTGGCATTTACTGCTCTTTGGTTACTATCTTACCATTTGTTTCTAAATTTCTAAAAATCTACTATATGTTTGTAAATTTAGTTTAAGTTTATACTTACGATATTTTAGAGCTGTGGTTTTTAGGGTTGCGTTTGTTTCTCTTTTTTTCTCTAGGTACTGTCAGGGGGTAGTTGCCTAAAATCTACAGCTTGCCATTTTCATGAATAATTTTTTTTGGATGTTTAAGGGGTGTTCATAATGTAATATGTAAATTGGGACATTGACTTTTTTTTGGGGTTGGGTTTCGGGAGTACTGTTTTTGTATATATATTTTGGTTTTAATTATAAGTTTCTTCTTTTCTGTTGTATGTTTTGTTCTGTGTGTGAATGAGTGAGTGTTTTTATATATTTTTGTTGTTAGTTTTTTTTACAGGCCCTCCTTTACTTATAGGTATAAGACCCCGCCCACTCGCCGCCTGAGTCCGGTCATACTTTCTTCTTTCTCTTTCTTTTTTTTCCTTTGTTTTTATGTTACGTCAATGTACGTAGCATAAAATATTGGCGCCCAACGTGGGGCTCGATTCTTTTTGTGCTTAATTTTGGCTACAATTCTTGGGAATTAGTTTCTGCTGCGATTCTTTTTGTGATTAATTTCTTCTGCGATTTGGTTTTCGTTAATTTACTTGTTCTGCGATTTTGTTTCATGTAACTTTGGCTCCGATTTTACTTTAGTTAGTTTGGCTCCGAGTTCGTTTTAGTTAATTTTCGCTCCGATTTTTTGTTTATTATTGTTAGTTCCTAAGTTCCTACATGACCTGCATTTTCTCGGTTTGATATTACTTATGTTTCGTCCCTTACGCTTGATATTATCGGTTGGCTTATTTCAGATTATTGGTCTTGTGTTTTCGCCAATAATTTTAGTCCGTTGAAAACGCTGGCGCCCAAGATTTTTCTTTTTTCTTCCTTCCCTCTATGTACGTTTTGTTCTCCTCGTCACGTATAGACTTAGTTTTTTCCTCCGATTTTTCCTTTATCCTGCGGCACTATTCTAATTTCTATTTTGTTGTTTCGCTCCTATTGGTGTTCCCGAAGTTTATCCGTCGGATATGTTTTAAATTGTCCTGTATTCGCAATAATTTTCTTTTCTTTGGAGCTTTTATCGAGTTACGGCTAGCCTTTATTTCGTTACTTTCTATCCATTTCTTTCTTGTTCGTATTCAAAATGACTTCTTTTTCGGCTTCCTACTACGGTCTCCCAGTGTGGGAGTGGAATTTGAAATTTTCTGGTGTCCCGAACACTCTTACTGTACGTGATTTTTTGGAATGAGTCTAAAAACTCCGACGAGCTCACCATGTATCCGAATTTGATTTATTTGAGTCTGCAGTGGATTTGTTCGAAGCTAAAGCTTTACTTTGGTATCGTGGTTTTCGGCATAGGATTTCTGACTGGAAGTCCTTGTCTAATCTACTAATTCTTCATTTTGAACACAACGAGCTTATTTATAAGGCTACTACTATTGAGAAAAATACTTTTGCTTCACATGACAGAGTTGTTAAGGTTTCTCCTACGCCTACGAGTAGATCCGATACTTCTTCCGTACGTTCTACTATTCTTCCTCCTACTTTTACTCCTACTCGTCAGGTCGTATGCTTTAATTGCGACAAACCTGGTCATGTTTCGACCCGTTGTACTCGTCCTAAAGTACTCTATTGTTATGGTTGCGGATATAAGGGAGTTACTCGCCACAACTGTCCGAACTGCCATCCTACTACGAATAGTTCCGCAAATAATCCTTCAAATTTTACCCTCACCTCTAGTTGCTTAACTTCTGCTACTTCTCATTCTACGTTCTCTTCGATCCTTCATTTAGGTCCTCCCGCTCCTACTGAAACGTATTTTTCAAAGGCCTACTAAAAGAC